>WYDE02198759.1:0-10382 GCA_009867175.2 Adela reaumurella | reverse complement strand
TTACATGGTGGTAGGGTTAAACCCGCCCGGGTTGGTACCACCGCACTGAATGAAGGTTGGTCGAAGCGGCTATGAAATGTAGTTCGTGTTTTCCGTCCAGTTAAGAGTAGCCGGTTGGAAATGAGGGAAGTGTTGATATAGTACCTACCTACATAAGTCACCAAGGTGTTTAGGCTGTCATCACTGGTACAAGAAAACTGCTGCATTAGGTGATGTAGCCATCCGTGTCAGTTTCAATAAAAAAAAAGAATAAATAAAAAAATATTTTATTTCTATTACAGTTAGTTACTTGTACCGTGTGGGACCGGTATTTAAAAGGATGACCCCACTGCATCTCTTCCCTTATATGTAAAAGGCGACTAAGGGATCAGAACAAGATGTCGTGCTAAAGGGCGACAGGCTCGCCACCTCTCACCTTGGCACGGTACTTCTACCGAGTCATTCAGTAATTGGGTCTACATGCCTTACATGCTGCTTGATATCTTGTTCGAATACCTCGCGAAACGTGGTAGTCGGTGTTGTGCTGTAATTACGGGAGTTTTTGCAGCACAACACCGATTGAACTGCTCACCCTGATTATCGGGATTCAGCGTGAGTGATATGTATATTATTATGTATGTATACAGTTAGAATATAAGAGTACGTAATTTACAGAAAAAATATGTAAAAGTATATAGAAAGAATTAGATTTAGTAAGTAATGAAAGTAGTAAATCTAAGTGGTAAAAGTGTAGATAGAGAAGTGTGTAGAATTATGTACGTATTCTAATTGTTATCTATAAGAACCCCTCTCTGGATAAAACCCTCCTCCATATCCAATCGCTCGCACGCATGTACTTGTCGGGCAATGCGAGTGAGCAGGATGCTCTCCTCTCACGGTAACGTGACAGTGAATATCGCGCGAACAGTTTTATAATTTTGGCCCTGCTGTCTTGACACGGATACCGATATTGCTCGTATCTCACAAATTCTGAATAAGTATAAATTATAGAAACAGGGAATTCTGGGAGAACGGTGTATTTAAACAATTTTGAGCTAATTCTTAATAAATATCTCTAAATAGCTGTGCTCGCGACTTCGTCCGAGAGTTAAGAGGGAAACGCGAATGTTCATGAAGACCACACTTGACCACTTTTTGTGGTGATATCATAATGAAATTTGAGATATACACATTTACGGCGACACTAAATCATATTTCAAAAATCTCATCAAAAATTTGGATTAAAATAAGAAGGCATAGCGACAAGGATGGAGAAATGTATTCTTAGATAGTTTGGACACATGGAGAGAATGGATGTTGAGAGAATGACCAAACAATTACATAAAGCGAATGCAGAAGGAAGCGTCGAACGGAGCTGCCCTAGGCGAGCATACCATTACCAAACAGGAAACGCAAATTTCGCAGCACCCGTAACCGGTGTGCATGTGTAGCTATATATGACGGAGGACGACGCAAAGCATGTATGTCAGGAACGTGTCAAATGGCGCTCAATTGTTTCTGCCTACCCAATTAGCCAATGTTCTCTTGGTTGCGATGTTTGAATCCCGTTGACCGCTGGTGCCAAGCCAACTGCCTGTTTAATTTCGTCGTCCCATCTAGCGCAGCGTCTCTCTTTCTTCTTTTGGCTGGTCAACCTTTCCAATTTCCAATGCCATCCAAGTCCTGACCGCGCCCAGCATTACTTAACTTCGGTAATCGAATACTGAATATCGCAACACTGAGCCAACGACGCTGATAAAATTTGGTAAAATTCCGTAAAATTTAGTCAACCCTTTCAGGAATAAATACTAAATTATATAGCTTCTTCTAAGCCCCTAAGAGCCCGACGCAGCAGCGGTGGCGAGGCGCAGGCTGTTTTGCCTAACAAAATACTTGGGCCATACCGAAATTATTCCTAAGCAATTTAATTCCGGAAGTTTCCTCGTCGGAGATATTAAACTGCGAGTCCGTACCGTTTCAGCGACTCTCTTCAATGATTTAAATAGATACTTTGACTTAGTTTAGATCTGCGTAGTGGACGGCGGACGCTCTTCTGTTGTATCATACCTATTATCGCTGAAATTATAGTTAATTTAATGTTGCATTGTGCTGAAATTTTATGGGGTTTTATAACGAGGGATCTGCCAAGGGGTGGAATGATTTTGCTGCCTTCTTCGGGGGATTCTGATGAATATTCTTCACGAAATTTTATGGATTGTATTTATATTTGAAGTAGCAAGCAATCAGCACTTTGTCGTAAGATATGAAGTATGTGTGCATAGTAATAATATATCTTGGTACAAAGTGTCTGTACAATCGCCATACTGTTTGTGTCGAAGTACTAGGCGCCTACAACTTTATGAGTGGTGTAATTTTATTTTGATTTTATTGTAACATAAAGGCTGTACACTACAGGCATAGCACACAGCAGCACACAGCCGCAACGGTGCGACAGAACAGACATAGCGCGTGGTTTTTACTGTTTACAGAAGGGGATGGATCGCACTTGCGACAATCTATGCGCGCGAATCCTACGCAAAAAAGATTTTATTTAAATTTTTACTAATTTGAAAATTTTTAACTTAATGGGAATTCTAAGCGCAACTCACTAAATAATTTAACATTTTATTTAAAGAAAAAATGTACATTAATACTTTCTATTTGTATTCTTTCTGTTTGAGATGCATGCGGCAAAAATAGTGGAATGTTTAATTTTTTTTTTCTATTGTGCTAAGTTAAAAATTCCATCAGCGAGGTTCACTAAAGATGATCCTGTACATTGAAAAGCTAGAACATTTCCTATACTTATCTTTAAGTTTTTGTAGGTGTGCATCAATCCTAGGGTACAGATTACCGAGCCTTAAGGGCAGGATGGGTCAATGTTATCGATCGCCGATAGTGACGAGTTAAATTATTATTTTTTTTTTTCAGTCCTCTCTGACGTTAATTTTACTCTAAAATCCGCCAACATATTGCGCCACTATTTTATTATGCGATATAGTTGTTTGCTCATATGTTTGAATCTGATTCGCTGATCTCGATATTTCTATATGTACTATGTAATTATAGCTAAGAGATGTAATTGAAGAATGCATTACGAAACGCAAAAGCATCGCCGTTTTAGTAAAATTCAGCAGAATTCACCTATCTGAATTCTGTCGACTCAGCTGCGCAACGCACAATAATAAATATTTGGCTCACAATTCAATTAGTGGGCCTTAATGAAAAATGCAATTTTAAAAGTTTAACAAAAATGCCAGAAGCCGAGGCGGAGTTCGATATCAATTTCAATCAGGGCTGGATTTAGGTAGAGACTCGCACACTCATTGAGAAAACAACATTTTTTATGACTATCATGAAAATATTACCACTAGTACTAGTACCGTGTAGGGCCGGTACTTAAAAGAATGACCCCCACTGCATCTCTTCCCATGCATGTTGTAAAAGGCGACTAAGATATAAGGATAAAATGTCGTGATAAAGGGCGACAGGCTCGCCACCTTTCACCTTGGCACGGTACTTCAATACCCATTGATGCAGTAGGTGGGTCTTCGTGCCTTACATGCTGCTTGATATCTTGTCCGAATACCTTGCAAAATGTGGTGGTCGATGTTATGCTGTAATTTATCAGAGTTCTTGCAGCACAACACCGATTGCTCTGCTTACCCCGATTGTCGGGATTCAGCGTGAGTGATTTATGTATGTAATGTAGTAACATACACTCCTCTCATACCTACGTACATACGAACACACGCGTGAAACACAATTTACACATTAAACATTTGATTTACACTTTCTCTTCGCCGTAGTCGGCTAAATGTGGTAAAATACATATCTCTCATAGATACATACATACATACATACACATGCGCGAAAAACAATACCCTCCTTTGGCTTCGTAGCGTAGTCGGGTAAAAAAGCGCACGCGCGTAGTCTGGTGCCAAAACATGCTACTATAATTCAAAACGGGTGTTCAAATTCCATCCAAAACCTCGTACCAGGTGACGAATCGTGAACTTACTGCTATGAGACAGAGAAACAGCAACAGTCTCGTGAAAGGGTCTTCGAAGGAGAGAACATTCCGAACAAATCTCGACAGATAAAAAGTGTTAATAAATAGTTGGGTATGGCAGACGAAGCACATCAGCAGAATAAATGCTGTGGAAATGCGCGCGTTGAGGAGTAGGTGTGGAGTCACAATAACAGACACATTGAGAAATTATGAAGTGCGAGAGGGTTTTGGTCTGAAAGAAGTGACAAGATAGTGACAAGGATTGAGAAAGGAATGCTTCCGTGGTTCGGTCATATTGGAAGAATGGATGATATGAGACTAACGAAAGATATTTTTGGAGGGATCGTGGCACTTGGAGATCCGTTGTCTCTGTCTACAAACTGGGAAACAGGCGTGACGCTATGTATGTATATATGTACTAATGAATAAAAACACTTGTTGAAAATTACATACTACCTATGTTGGTTAAATGTGAGCCTACCAAGTATCTTTGTCAAAATGACGAAGTGCATGGTTAATATTACGAACAGGTTGGTTGGACCAACAATATTGATTGATAAAAACAAGAATACACTCGTTCAATTTAATAAAACTGTTTGGTAAACTCACATTTAACCAAGTTTTTTTCTCAATGTCATTTTAAAATTAAGTTTACATACATACATAGGTACATAGTAAGTTTAAAATGTATAAAAGTTAATATATGTATTATCTTAATTAAAATGCCCTTGACACGCCTCCTTTGAGTAAATTAGGACATAAAATATGATTCACCTGAAATATATATGTAATCAACGCCCTGTGGATGTAATTTTCCCTACCCTAACGTAGGAGCCTTAAAAATTAGGTTGAACAACCATCTGTTGAGTCGGCATGATGATCTACCCCGCGCTATTGACTCCGTCGATGATTAATCAAGACTGGAGTCAATCGAAGACTGACTATCAGATAACAAAAAAAGACAAGTGGTTCCATTATAATTTGTGTGCAACAAATACTTTTTACTTCGACACATTGACATGACCGCTGGACCAAACTCTGCTTTCTCGAACTCGAAATTGCACAACTTAATAAGGTGAAATATAGATCATTTTAATAAAAATGCAGAGAAAGGGATTACGTAGATATGTATTCCAAGCAAGCACTCAAGTAATATATAAACAACACGTTACCATAGTAACCATACTACAACAAACTCTTCGATAAATTCGTCAATCGAAAGAAGGGGGCTCGGTAGGTCGATAATAATTAATTTCCAAATAGTTCATACACAACTTGTCGGTTAGGTAACTGATAAAGAAACACCAATGCACTAGATGTGCTATACTCCAAAGCCCTCAAATCATATTCTCATAAATATGACTGCATGCACTTATATTTCGTTTGACAAGAACCAGTTCATCGAATAGTTTGTGAGAGCTCGCCTCTTAAGACCGGACAGAGGTTGCAAAATCGACCTTCGGCATTTATGTTTTCGCAACCCCTAAACGTTGTCCGATTTATATAATGTTTTATTTGTTGTAATAAGAATAGTCCAATCTACCTACGTACCTGTCACTTTTTTAATTAGATAAAATATAAGATATCGGAGATAAATTCAAATCAGTTTTTCTTACAAAACATTGAAATTTTTAATTTTAGTTTAATTATGCTTTATTAAATCATTGCTTAAGTCTTAAGACGAGACAGAGGTTGATTTTCTCCATATAATAACGTCTTCCGGGATTTACGTTTTCCCAACCCCTAAACGTCGTCCGATTTTTATAATTTTTTTACTGTTCTAATAAGGAGTATCTAGTCTACGTACCTGTTATTTTTTTGTTTTGATATACTTAAGCATTGATTTAAATGCGAAGGTCGATTTTGCAACCTCTGTTCGCTCTTAGAAGTCGCGAGTTAGCATCTTGATCGAGTATATTTATCCGTTTTAAAATCCCGTTAAAATTTGTGTTCAAAATTACTTTGCACCCCGGTGAATAAGAACACATTAACGAGGCTTTACACTAACGATAGGTGCAATGTGTTGTAATGCATAAAGTTTGACTGAAAGAGATTTCCTCTGGCAGTGAGTCCACATTGTGCTATGCAGAATAGTGTTTATTTTTAATTTTAAGTTAGACGACTGGATTTGAATTGTTATCTATCAACTAAAAAAATATTTTTCAGTTTTTTTTATTGGAAGCGCGGTTAATGGCACCGAGCCACCCAGAAAGAAGGTGACTAACAACGCCCATGGACATTCCTTTGTATGCTGGGGTTGCGAATGGCATGCTGGCCTGACAGGTACCTATTCACGCCCCTCTTGAAGAACTCGAGACTGTCATTGGAGGGAAATATATGGGCATTAAGAGCGTTCTAGAATTTACCGTCGCTGAACATGAAATATCTATAAGACCGATTGGTACGCATCCGCGGTAAGTCCCTACACAATGGTAGGGATGCATTCCCTACCCAGTACGCGAAGTGCGAATGTGAAAAGGAAAATGCACTGTAGCAAAATGTTAAGGGCCTCGAGATGACAGATGACGTGCTTTCATGGATCAATCAAGTTTGTGAAATCCATCGGAAAATCTTCGGAGTAGTGCATTCGAATGCACTACTCCGAAGTTGGTACTAAACTTACGCGCGTAAAGTTTTTATGCTTCTCACATCCTCGACTTTGTCGATGCCTGCTAATTGGATCTAAATTAAGATCTCAAAAAGCTCGACCGTATTCTCAATTCGGGTATTTGATATATTTTCGGCTTAGGGAAATACGACTTTATCGTACCCGTCTCGAGTCGTGTGGCAGACGTTCCCGCCAGTTCAGGCTAGACATAGGTAAAAACATCTACTTTTGTTTTGTTACGGAATCGTAAATTGATTTCGTTGCGCGCTCCTACCTGACTGAGCGGTAGTTTATATGTCTCAGTTCAATGGACAAATTGGTGATAAATAATTTTTGTCCAAACAAAAAAACAAATTACATTTTTGGCCACTGGCCACTCTCCGAAAGTTGTGTCGTGTCATGTTTAGAGGTCAACGGGATAAACCGATAATATCTTATTACTGGATAGTTACAAATTGTGTAAGAGATCATTGTGGAATGAAAGAAGACGTAGCGACAAGGATAGAGAAAGGTATGCTTAGATGGTTTGGACACATGAAAAGAAAGTACATGATAAGAGACTGCCCAAATAAATATATAAAGCGAATATGGAAGGAGCATAAATCAGGCTGCCTTAAGCTAACATACCATGACCAAATAGGTAACCTTTTACTGAAGGGGCAAGTTGGCAGTATCCGTAACCGACGTGCATGTATGAAGCGATGAATAATGGTGAATGAAACAAATGTTGTATGTCAGAACAGTGTCAAATGGTTTTTGTTGCGTCAATTGTTTCAGCCTACCCATTCTGGGACCAGTCGTAATGGTATGTACGTGTATGTATGTATGTACAAACTGTACAATATAAGCCTGTATATAGGCTTATAGATAGTGTAAATAAGAAATATTATAAAACTTTTGAATTAAGTTCTATCGCTTATTTCACGGTGAGTGCTCGGAGGAGCGGTTTAACGCGATCCCGCCGTCCCCTTTCCACCTTCGCACTACGCGTACTGGGCATGGATTGCATCCTTCAAGAGGTGCGTGAATAGGCACCCGTCAGGCCGGCATGGCATTAGTAACCTCCGCTAAAAACCGAATGTCCATGGGCGTCGTTAGTCACCTTCTGGGTGGCTCGGCGCCAGATGTCGCGCTCTCAATAAAAAAAAATAAAAAATATCTTCATTCATTGAAGATTTAACAGGAAGTACTGTTCAGCCTCTTTTAACCAAGTCAGCATAGAAAAGGCCTTAGCCTTATATGTTGTTTAGGGCCAGGCTAGGCTGATGAAAAATCGAAGCTTTCAACCTCGACGCGAGGATAGGGGGAGCGCGTTCCGCTACCTTGGAATTAAGTTTCAAACAAGTTTTTTTTTTATCTTCACCACTCGTCCAACTACATTCTTTACTTTCTCTGAATAAACTCCCTCTGTAAGTCTAACGAGTTACGGTGTCTGAAACATTATTATTTTAAATCGTCTTATAGAACCCGTTCAGATAAAGAAACGTTTAATAACGAACCTAAGTATAGCATGACATTTCTCTCACACAAAGCATGACCACAATACGTCTGAGAGAGGTGTCATGCTACACTCAGTTTCGTTATAAAACGTTTCTTTATCTGAACGGGTTATACAAACAACTCTCTGACTGCTGACTGCATACCTATACCTACTATTCAAATTCGTTATCATATTTTTTATTGAAGTTTTGCTCTCAGATTGCTCAGTTCAGACTCTCGCCTGAGCTCAGGTCAAACGGCGAGTTCAATCAAACAATAAGGCTGGCTGCAACGTAGCTGACGTGTTCCCCCTACACCCCCTTCCCTAGCCCCTTCGCTAGTTGGAAGATCACAACGTATATACCTGTGGAACAGGCTCTATATACTAACGCAGCTGGTACACACAGCACAAGAGGGCGGTGAGTGAGTTTACAAAAATACTATGTGTATGTGAACAGAATACCTTGACTGTGTCTCGAACAATAAAATATACTATTTCATAAAACGTCACAATCTCGATTTAGATAATTATTCATTTTATTATAGAAACGCTTATTGAAGTTAATATTAGTGATGTAAATAATGATCTATAGATCATTTTTAACTTGTCATGGTAACAGGTCAAACATAAAAGGAATTGTTACCATGTCAAACAAGTTAATTTAAAATAATATTTAATCATATTACTCCTTACTTACTGAAGACGGCTATATGCCGAAATATCTGAAAAATGTGTAAATTGTACTTTAAAAAACACCAAAAATGTTATGTTTATATTTTCTTTTAATAATAATTTTCTTATAAACATTTCGTTATTGTGTAAACAATTTTACGATAACACAGTTTAACTGGTCATTTTATTTTAGTCGAATTTGAAGCATTCATAAAATCGTTCGGCTCCCTAAGTGTGCTCTATCGCTTATTCCACGGGGACTGCTCGGAGGAGCTGTTTAACGCGATCCCGCCGTCCCCTTTCCACCTTTGCACTACGCTTACTGGGCAGAGATTGCATCCCTACACTATGGACCAACCACGGATGCGTACGAATCGGTCCTGAGATCTTTCATCTACAGAACCGATAAACTCTGAAACGCTCTTCCTGCCAACATATTTCCCTCCATATACCGTCTCGAGTCCTTCAAGAGGGGCGTGAATAGGCACCTGTCAGGCAGGCATGGCATTCGCAACCCTCGCTAAAAACCGAATGTCCATGGGCGTCGTTAGTCACCTTCTGGGTGGCTCAGCGCCATATGTCGCGCTCTCAATAAAAAAAAACCTCCAACCATCGCATAACCTGAAAGTCTCTGCGGGAGGCTGATGGTGCTGTATGGAAGTTGGTTAACGCGCCGGCAGCTATAACCGGCAGACCCAGGTTCAAATCCTGGCTGCGCTGAATAATTTTTCGAAGTTTTATTAATTTTTCTGTTTATAGTATACACATTGTATGGCGTTTTTACGTGTTTACATGATTTTCGGTGAATAACCCTGGGTGCGGAGCAAAGCCTGCATGGTGCTCGACCGACGTTTCATGTCCCGGCAATCTTGTAATGAGGTAGTGGGTCACGTCCTGTTTTTATGAGCGCAAGTTTGGTACAAGAGGACGTTCATAAAATAACAATAAGTGGGATAAACAATGAACATTACCTACGCAATAACTTATCGAAAGCTACGAAATCAATCTGTATTTTACTTACCTTGACATCTGAGTAAAACTATTTTATACGTCTGCTTCTCGAATTTTCGGGGCCGCACGTGAGTACTAAATGTGCCAATCCTCGGGAGGTGTACTTTCCTGCGTTGCGGTTGCGCGGAGGTGAAATGTTGTAAAACAACATTATTTAAAAAAAATATTCTTGTTTTCAATCGGGTTCGTTGGTGACTGACCTACAAATGTACTTTTCGTATTATTATTTTTCGGAGAAACTTAAATGTTTCATAAAATGTCTCATTCTCACCTATTTTCTCGCGACGAGGCCGGAGAGACGCTCGAGTAATGATGCCGCGACATATTTTCCGTGTATTTATATTATGGCATTGGAAGAGTGGTCTCGTGTGCTTCTTTGTTGGTGTTACAGCTGTGGAGATAGCGTCTGCCTCGTGTACGTCATCCTCGCGCTATATACTTTATCCCAATATTAGCTCTTCTTGACAATATTAGCTTGCGTGTCGCATTCGGTCTGAGGGTGGGTGCTAAGATATGTGAACCGCACATTTGAGTGTGCGGCAAAGCTGTAGATGCACTCGGGCATCACGGCCTTTCATGCTCTAGGAGTGCCGGCAGGTGGCCTCGTCACGCCGCCATCA
>WYDE02198748.1:0-10383 GCA_009867175.2 Adela reaumurella | reverse complement strand
TGGCAGGTAGTTAATACTGAAACATGCTCCAAAAAGTGTCTTAGAGCTGGTCCGATGGACATTTTACTGAGCAGTGTCTCAAATGGCGATCCCAGAATCCTATCTAATATGTTAAATACTTTCTACGCTCACACAGCTGATGGGTATAATTTACAAACTAGTGTTAACGCTGCAATGGAGTACGTAGAATGTTACACCCCGTACCGAGACTCGTCAATGAGATTTGCTCCATTCACATACGCTAAAATTTTTCGTTTCATAAAATCAATAAAGAAGAAATCCACAAAAGATTACTTTGATGTTCCGTGTAACATGTTGCACAAGCTTCCGGATTTCTTTGTGGTCAATCTTCTGTACGAAAATCCAAACTATCCATGGATAACAAGCTCCTGGTGTATAAAACTATTATCAAACCTATCTAGACATATGGTGTACAGCTTTGAGCAAATTGATGCAAATCAAATGTTAACCCATTTTAAAAAAGTGCTCCAGGCCCTAGAGTCCCAGACTTTTTCGGGCGCCGCGGCGCCGAGCGCCGGCCTTGACTTAAACTCAAAAATCTCGTAAACCAATCAAGTTACATCAGTAAAATTTTGTTCCGTAAAGAAGATGAAATTATCTACAAATCAGTTTCAAAAAGTCGACGGCACAAGTATTAAATGTTAGCAGAAAAAATAGCCAAACAAAAAAATATTGAAAATTTAAATTATTTTTTTAATGCTTTACAATACAGTAAAACTCGCTTAATACGATTCTCAAGGGGTTGGGCGAAAAAATCGTCTTAAGCGGGAAGAATCAAATTACACTATAGACACTTTAGAATGTGTTTATTCGATTTCTTACAACAATTCGATTTCTTACAACAATCAGTTCGTTAAACGTAAAACCTACGTGCATATATTTAAAAAAAATTAATCAATATTTCCAATTATTTATAGATAAAAAACTCGTAGTGTTTAAAATTGTAATTTTATAATTAAGTGAGAGTGCTTGCCATTTAATCTTGGTTGTCATACTTAATTTAAGGCAAAACCAAACGATGCGGGAAGCGGGGGGCATGAAGGAGGTACACGCGTGTTATTAACTTCAGTAGTTCGCAGCGGCGAAACAACAGACAGAACATGCGCGGACGGCACACGAATCTGCCCGAATGGGAGCGGGAGAGGTCGAGGGTGGGGGTCACGCCGCGCGCGCGTGTGTGGCGCGGGGGGGCGTGGAGCGGCGGTCAGTGGGACAAATTGACAAATTAAAAGAAGCCTTAAGCGGGGTTTGGCGTCGTATTAAGCGGAAAAAATTGTTCGTAAAACTAAGGTAGAGTGTTGGGACCGGCCTAAAAGATCGTTTTATGCGGGAAATCGTATTAACCGGGATCGTATTAAGCGGGTTTACTGTATTTATATTGCTATTTGAATATAATCCAGCAACACTTAATGCCAGTGAATTATTGCCATTATTGCAATTATAGCTATTGTATATTATTGTATAATGTACTACTCTGTCGATAAAGTACAGGTACAAAAAGATCAATAATACACAAAATGCTATTTATTCTTCCAAATTTATTTTATCGCCTTCAAAGTAGGCCCGGCCCATTCCAAAATTATATACTTACGCAAACGAACACTCCAATTATCAAAACTACTAAAACTTTCGACTTAAAACGGGTGCCTCATTGTGGTAATTTGAGTTTTGGAAAGAGAAAAAAGTCAGCTGGAGCCATATCCGGTGAATACGGAGGTTGTTCGATGGTATTTGTTAAATTTTTGGCCAAAAATTCATTCACAATGATGGCCTTGTGCGAAGGCGCGTTGTCGTGGTCCAAAATCCAAGAATTTTCTTTCCACAAATCTGGCCTTTTTCGACGAATTTGCTCTCTCAAACGCCGCATAACGCCACATAATATTCTTTATTTACTGTCTGACCTTCTGGCAAGAATTCCAAGTGCACAACACGGCGACAGTCAAAGAAAACCGTCAACATGACTTTGACTTTTGATCAACTTTAGCTTGGTTTTTTCGGTTTTGGTTCAGTTGGAAGGCGCCATTCCGAATTTTGTTGACTGGTTTGCATGTCAAACTCGTAAACCCATGTCTCGTTACCAGTTGCGTTACAATGCGTTTTACGAATCTAGAGTCGGAATTAACTCGTTCTAGCATGTCTTTAGCAACTTTTATGCGATTGAGTTTTTGAAGAGAAGATCTTTCGGGACTAGCCGAGCAGGAACGTTTTTCATGCCAAAGTGATTGTTTAAAATGGTAAGAAGTTCAAAGAAAGTTCAGCACTTAAATGAGGATTTTCAGTCACCATTTCCTCCACTTTAGCAATGTTAATTTCAGTTGAAGACGTTGATGGCTGCCGGAGCAGGCAAATCTGCCACCACATCTCGACCGCTTTTGAATGAACTGTACCACTCATATGCACGAGTTTTTGATAAGGTCGATTCACCGTAAACTTTCTGTAACATTTTCAGTGACTCGGAACACGAAATTCCATTTGCAATGCAAAATTTGAGACAAACTCTTTGTTTGATGTTTTTATCTATTATAAAAATCGCAAAATACACCTGACATGAACTAACAAAATCGAGCGAAAATTGGTGCTCAAACTCCAGGCCAGAATAGGAAACAGTTGTTCCAACTTAGCAACAAAGTGTAAAGCAGCTAGTGAAGCTATAGCTGTCAAATTTGGCATTTATAGTAATGAATATATGACAAAACTTTGTGGAAAGTTACAGTGTCGAGCAAACCATGCAAATCTTTAAACTTTACTATCAAAATGAGTGCTCAGTGCTTGCTGCGTTCCGGGCGCTGTTTAATTTTTACGGTTCGCAAAATCATCCTATTGAGCCGACTAATGGCTATTTCAACAAGCAAAAATGTCGCATTTGAGTAGTAAATACACATAAGGGCCATCATCAGGTGCAAACGCATCCAGAAAAAGTCCCTGTTCGGTGTGAATTTTGGTCCGGCGGTCATCTGTGTATTTTCTTCCGAAATGAAGCTGGCGCCCCACAATAACTGTCACAAGCGAGCGGTTATCTCTGCAAAGAAGAACTGGCAAGAAACTTCGCGGGAAATTTTCAACGTCTACTTCAGTGTCCCTTCAAGTTTTCATACAAATTTCAAACTGAAATTTCTTTAAAACGGAGGGACTGTTGTAATAAAACTTTTTACACATAAGCAGAACCCGAAGTTATAGTAAGTGTACAAAATAGTTTTTCCGTAACTGTTGTCAAAAATAATTATAGTAATGAAGGCTTTTCGTTTATTTAGTTTTAATTTTGGAAGGAAGGTGTTGAACTCAATGGCTTCACCGAACATATCCCGAGCCCATTGGCAGTAGAGAAGGTTGTCGATCGAGGTCAGGACCAACAACTGGCGCCTCAAGACTCTATCGTGCACTACATTTCGGCTCCCTGCAAGCTCTCGTCAGCTAGTCTCCGATAACTAGTGTAATATTGAAAAAAACAAAAAATCGGAAGATCAGAATCTTTAAGAAATGAGCTTAAATAACAATGCATGGAATCATGTTTAAAGGTATGGTATATTAACATGCACATCTCTTATTAATAAATCTTACAATTCAATAACTGAATACAATCTGTTTAAATTTTTTCGAAAGTCCTGTTAGACTTGGAAGCCGGGAAAAAAAACCACTTGATTATGTTATGAAAATGATTACTCTGGTAGTGTTACTTTTTTTTTTCGGCATCAAGAATGGAATAAATGGAAAGAGTGATTGTGTTACCTTAGTGAGTACGGCCGGGTTGAACGTCCACCGGTTGGCGCTGGGATAGGAGACGACGATGTCGTGGTCCTCGTCGATGCCGACGACGGTGCCGGTGGTGCCGAGACACTCGAACATGCCGTCCGTCCAGCCGCCGTGGCCGTGCTGCAGCGACTGCACGATCTCCAGCTCTAGGTCCACGTTCACCTGCACATCACACGTGTACACACCGCTGCTGGACACAAACTGAAGCTCAACTGCGCGGCCGTGGTAGCCGCGACTTCGCCACGCGTGCACGTATCCACAGATCATTTCCAAGACACTTCCACGATTTGGGTTACTTCATATTTTTTATTTTTCATACAAATTATGTAAATTGGGTTACTTAAAGATAAAAATTGAGTGACGTGGGCTCAAAAAATCTAACAACACTGTTTGTTGGGGTGTGCGGGTAAAGAAGTGCGTCTCCAACTCCATTCGTGGCTGGTGATATCTCGTACTCGCACACTTGGCCGTGCGCCGCAATGGAAAGGTTCCCTCCCATACAAATGCATAGAAAGTGATTTTCACCCACGTGTCCATGCGTGTGCGTGAGCAATGGAAAGAAGCCTTTAGCAGTGAGCCCGCATAGGTAAGGCTCTTCCAACTACCACACCATTAATCATCACCCCACAACACAAGTGGGTTCAAAGCTAACTCGATGACCCCTAGAGACAAATTAGATAAGTTTTATTTACGCAGATTTGCACAACATTTACCGCAGGTTTCACCTTAGGTACATTGCAACTTACTATTATAAAATAAAATACACTGAGTCTATTACCAGTGATATTAGAGTATAAGCTGTCACGCATTAGTTATAAAAATGAAATTTTACTTCAGTCACATAAAGCCAATTATGTCTTAAACATGATCATAATCAAATTTTTTTAAACGTAAAAAATCTGACAATGAAATTTTACCTGATCTCCAATCTGCAAGCCATGTGGACCGGTTCTACCAGGGCCTAGTTCCCCGAGCAGTGGCAGGTGTTCCTTGTATACCGTCTGACCCTTCACATCATTTACAACCTGAAAATATTGACAAACAAATGGAAATTTTACCACGGCCATATTCACAAATGGGCTCTTCATTTGAGAATATTCATACACAAAACAATTGTGTAAATTAATGAAAATCACGGTAGGCCGGAAAATTTATTTTTATATTTATAAAATGTATCACTTTCTACACCGTTCAACCTATCACCATGAAAATTGCCCCCTCATAGTCTTCTCCACTCCTGTATTCATTAAAAAATCAGAGTAAGTGAAAGATTTTACCTTCAAGTCCGCCATGCCCTCAAATCCGACCCTGTATAGATTCTTGGCTCCATTGTCCCACACTATGTATGCTGCAGAGCGGGGACTCGCAGCCGACCAGTCTTGGACCTCATTCACTTTGCCGCGACGCCCGTTACCTCCGTCCTGATCCTCCCATTGCCAGTCCACCTGAAATATCACGCACGATGCTATAAAGTATTAATAAATAGCAATGTTTAAATTTTTTCATCCGACTTTGCCCCAATAAATATGTCATGTAGCGTAGATAATATTTCTCAGACTCGAATTTATTGTTCACTGGCCCTCTGTAGGCCTAGGCCTGATGGATGTTTATCGTGACAGACTAAAAACACGCGTAGGGCAGACAATTTAACGGGCGCACTGATGCAGTAGAACCGGTGCAGCAGCTGATGCTTGTCCCCTTCGCAGCACACCTCTGTGTGAGACTAGAGCAATAACAATAATCACTCCTCTGACGACCCTAGCGCTGGGGAATGTTCCCCTGACCGCTTGTTTCTTGCTCCTCCTGCGGGATTCGACGAGGCAACCCTGCGCGCCGGGCACACTGATGAGGTAGACCCGTTCCCGTTCCGTTCCGATACCGCAGCTGGTCTTGTCCCCGTAGCAGCACACCTCCGTGTGAGACTAGAGAACAACCACACTCACCCCTCTGACGACCCTAGCGCCTGCAAATTGTTCCTCGGACCGCTTGCTTCTGCGGAGCTCGACGAGGCAGCGCTGCGCGCCGCGTACTGATGCAGTAGAACTGATGACGCAGCTGGTGCATGTCCCCGTGGCAGCACACCTCTGTGTGTGACTAGAGAAAAAACAAGACTCACACCTCTGACGACCCAAGCGCCGGGGAATGTTCCCCTGACAGCTTGCTTCTTGCTCCTCCTGAGGCGCTAGATGAGGCAGCGCTGCGCGCCAGACGCACTGATGCGGTAGAACCGATGACGCAGCTGGTGCTTGTCCCCGTGGCAGCACACCTCTTTGTGAGACTAGAGAAACAACAACACTCACCCCTCTGACGACCCCAGCGCCGGGGAATGTTGCCCTGACCGCATGCTTGTTGCTCCTCCTGCGGGGCTCGATGAGGCAGCACTGCGTACCAGGCGCAATGATGCGGTAGAACCTGTAGCGCAGCTGGTGCTTGTCCCCGTGGCAGCACACCTCTGTGTGAGACTAGAGAAAAAACAACACTCACCCCTCTGACGACCCTAGCGCCGGGGAATATTCCCCTGACAGCTTGCTTCTTGCTCTTCCTGCGGGGCTCGACAAGGCAGCGCTGCGCGCCGGGCGCACTGATGCGGTAGAACCGGTGGCGCAGCTGGTGCTTGTCACCGTGGTAGCACACCGAGCACAGGTCGTAATTGCTGCACTCGGCACACTTCCAACGGATACCTGCAAACAATATCATTCTGTCATATTACACTGCACCCAATGTACTTGGATGGCGTCGGCACATCAATTCAAGCTGACAAGCTAAAAAGTACCAAATTGATTACTATAAAATCAGAGAAAAAATACTTTCACTAATACTTCCTGTTTTTATTTTGTGGCGTAGTTTTTCTAAGGGTGTTGTGCGCTCGGCCGCGCTGGCGAGTAAACCTACAAATTTCATCATTGTTAACTTGTAACAAGCTGGGCTCGCTTCAATGATTTAAAAAACTGGAGAAAAGTGCAATCTGTGTGTGTGAGCGAAAAGCTTCGCTTCTTGAATACATCCATCGACACTCAAATTTTTTATCAGGAAAGCGTCGCATACAGCGTACCAGGTGCGAAACGTCACACGCCGCAAAGACAATGCAAAGTAAAATACAAAACATGTATTTTCAAACCTGTACACTGGAAAGAGACAGAATTCCGAAGTCCTATTTACTCTAAGATCATGACAGAAAGAGATCTCAATTTTGTCTCTATTTCCGGTGTAGAGCTTTCAGACGATAGGGCTGTACTTACTTACGTATGCTCGCTCTAGTGGATTGACAAGTGTATTTTCAAACCTTTACACTGGAAAGAGACAGAATTCCGAAGTCCCTTTTACTCCAAGATCATGATAGAAAGAGATCTCAATTTTGTCTCTATTTCCGGTGTAATGCTTTCAGACGATAGGGCTGTACTTACTTACATACACTCTCTCTAGTGGATTGACACAGGTATTTTCAAACCTTTACACTGGAAAAAAATAGAATGCCAAAGTCCCTTTTACTCCAAGATCATGACAAAAAGAGATCTCAATTTTGTCTGTATTTCTGGTGAAAAGCTTTCAGACGATAGCGCTGTACTTACCAACGTACATTGCTATTACTTTTATTTTTTGGGATAAACTAGCTTCCTTCACTATACGTACTTGCACCTACGTCCAGTTTGGTGGGTATTGTGATGGAGGAATGAGTTGGATCATGGATGCGCGGCGAAGAAGTTGGTTTTGAATGAAGTAAATGTATGAGCGTGAGCGATAAGTAGGGATGTTTAGACAGTTGGTTACTTTGGTTAGCGATAAAGTCGAAGGTAAGCTACAAGGAATTAATTAGCTTCTATTGACACCACTCCCCTTATGATGATATTAATAACATATTATAATAATAATAACAATAAAAGAACTTCACCAAAAATGGGCTGTTGCCTGCAAGTGTCGCACATGGTTCCCTCATGCTTGACGCCCGTGGGGGCACTGTCGAGTATACGCAGGTCGTATGCGCCAGAGCAACGGTAGTTAGCGGCTGTGCCATTGTCCCAGACAACCACCACTTCCTCGGGGGATTCGAAGTTGCGCACAGTGCCAACGTGCCCTTCCCCACCATCCTGCATGCATGGAAACATACACATCTTCAATCAAGATATTTAGAAATCTATAATTTTTTTTTTTTTGGAAACTAACACGGATGGCTACATCATGTAATGCACCAGTTTTTTGGTACCAGTGATGTCAGCCTAAACACCTTGGTGAATTATGTAGGTAGGTGCCATGTCATCCTTTACCTCAATTCCAGCCGGCTACACTGAATTGGACGGAAAACACGAACTATGTTTCATAGTCGCTTCGATCAACCTTCATTCAATGCTGTGGTACCAAACCGGGCGGGTTTAACCCTGCCACCATGTAAGGAGAGGAAAGGAACCTACAGTTTAACGTGGAATCCGAACCATGTCCAGCGTCAACGGTCGAGCGGTCACCCATCCAATACCTGATCCCGCTCGGCAGTGCTTAACTTCGATAATTGAATTCCAAATATTGCAAAAACTGAGCCAACGCCGCTGATATAACAAAAAGGAGTTTAAGAAATATTAAAAGAGATGCATCACGGCAGAAGCGGTACAAAGTAATATTTAAAAAAACTGAATGAAACTTTCATAGTTGTATTCTTCGTCGGTATCAAGACGAACTGTAATTAATTATATAGGTCTTGGTCAATAAAAAGTTGCCAAAATATTACAATATTATCTCAATCGCGATTTAATGCAATTAGTATGGAAATAAATACTATGGTAGTTTCATTCTCTATTTTTACCCATGGCGCTTAATAAACACTGGTACTTTTCTCTATATAACAAGTGGACTATATTGTGTTGTAATAAAATCTATATAACAGTACAGTGACAGCTACCAGTTCTGTGACAGTAACTTACAAGATGTGATATGGGAGATGATGACACGTGCAGGAATATTTTGCAGCGTTAAAGAAAATTAAACTCCATTGTGTTGTAAACAACCCATATTTCTGTAAATTAACTTACTGAAGATAACAACCTGATTACAACCTCTAAACTTAACCCACAACTTGTTAAACTACACACACACTTCACGCACAACTTCAGTATTTGTCAAAATCATGGATGACTTTCGCCGTGCGATGGACAACACACAGCTTTCAGCCCTGTCTTGCTGGATTTCAGCAGTGACTTTGATACGGTCGATTACGATATCCTTTTGGCTATTCTTCATTCTCTCAATGTTGCACATTCCGTGCGTGATTCATTTTCATTTTCCTGAATGGGCGCCGGCAGTGTGCCCGCATTGAGACTGTGAGCTCCCAATGGTGCGACATTACTGCCGGCGTACCGGTGGCGTGCTTTCTCCACTGCTTCTTCATGAACAATGATCTGAACCTTGTCCGTGATTGGGCATTATGCTTTGAACTGATGGTTAATTCAAAAAAGACGGTCTGGCCATTATTTTTCGTTCCCCTAAATTACTGGCCAAATTAGATGGGAGTAAGCTCCCTCCCATTGTTGTAGATGGAGTGAATATACCTTACATCAAATGTGTCAAAAAACCTTTGATTCATGTCATGATGGAAGAGTGTCTGTCATGGAACAATCAAATCCTTGGTACCTAGCATGCACTCTCTCAAGTGACTCCAAAATTTTTTCCTACTGGTACTAAAGCTAAACTTGTGCAATCTCTCAAACTTCGCATTTTGGATTATGCCAATGTCTGCTACCTCGATCTAAATCAAGATCTTCTCAACAACTTAACTTGGGCATCCGATATGTTTTCGGTTAGCGGAAGTATGTCCACATCTCCGAATATTGTTCCCGCCTTCAGAGGCTTAACATACGACACCGCAGGAATGCTCACGTACTCTCGCTTCGCTTCTACAGACTAAGTGACCCGGCTGCTCCTACTTACTTGAGTGAAAGGTTCCAACGTCTCAGTTCCACGGTCCCAATTTCATTAAATTTTCGGGAGACATAAGACAATATCATCAGGACAGTGCCTTTGGAAGGAAATAAAGTAGTGTGTATCTTTGGAACATGTTGACGATTATAAAAGGGGAGTATTGAAATGTACTAATAAAAAGATGATTTAAATAATGGCACTGTGAACATGAAAATAAATATTTCACACATGTAGATGGACAATTCCACATAGCCCAGTTATTGTGTGTGCATGCGCAATCATCATGTCCACAAACGCACACGCACACATAGCCCTCTCTACGACTTCTTCGGTACAGGAGTAAAGTAAAATTTATCTTTTTGTAGGTAATCTGTGGGTTTTGGCACAAATCATTGTCGAGTTTTGGTGTAATTTGAACGAAAACGACAAGCTATGCTTCGACATGGTGCCGATAGGTTAGGTTAATTTATAGAAAATATGGAGCGCAGCGACGCTTCTTCTATAAATAAACGGAGGGTTATTTTTTTTTGTAAACCACATAAAATATTTAAGTACAGTGTGGGGCCGGTACTTAAAAGAATGACCCCACTGCATCTCTTCCCATGCATGTCGAAAAGGCGACTAAGGCAAAAAGGACAAGATGCCGTGCTAAAGGGCGACAGGCTCGCCACCTCTCACCTTGGCATGGTACTTCCACCGAGTCATGCA
>WYDE02198737.1:0-10383 GCA_009867175.2 Adela reaumurella | reverse complement strand
CATGTCGTAAAAGGCGACTAAGGGATAAGGACAAGATGCCATGCTAAAGGGCGACAGGCTCGCCACCTCTCACCTTGCCACGGTACTTCTACCCATTCATGCAGTAGGTAGGTGAGACTTCGTGCCTTACATGCTGCTTGATATCTTGTCCGAATACATAGCGAAATGTGATGGTCGGTGTTGCGCTTTAATTTACCGGAGTTCTTGCAGCACAACACCGATTGCTCTGCTTACCCCGATTGTCGGGTTCAACGTGAGTGATATGTATGTACGTATGTATTGATATTTCTTTTAGGTTATCATGGAGTAATATATTTTATTTTAGCCTATATTACAGCTTGTACAAGTTTCCTAAAAAATTAACTAATCATATTTCAATGTACAGTAAGAGTATTTAGCATCTATATCATATATGTATATTCTTAGCTATAATTGATTCAACTCCTAGAAAAAGGCTTCCCCCATCTTTGTACTGGTTTGTTTGTTGTGTGCTAGTCTAGTCCACAGTTTTCCTGCAAAGGCTTCTATTTCGTCTCTCCAGTCTGCCAGTTCTCCTTGTGCAATATCTGGGGCACCACAAGGTAGACTCCCGTGTACATCGCTCATCTTGAAGCCTGATCTTGTAGAATATTTGAGCTTGTAGAATCGTGTGTTTCCTATGGCTATGCAGTTAAGACTGGGTACCTTAGGCATGACGTCACATTACAAAGGCGCACACAGCCTCAGCGGTGAGACAGAAATAGCGCACGGTGTGTAAAGTAGGGGATGACTTACGACAATCTATGTCACACGCGAATTCTACACAAATTCTACGCGATCAAAAACTGATCGGTAACAGTAATCGATAATGAATTAAATGAAAATTTTGAAAACCTTCGACTACGCCAGAAACTCCAGCAGCACGCAGCCAACGCATGCACGCATCTCTTCTCTACGCAGCCTCCCATTGCGATCTTTGTTCCCAATTCCAATGTAATGTACAAGGTGGGGCAAAAGTAATCATCCGAAGTTTTTTGCTGCAATTTTTTTTAAGAATGAAATTTGTTGGTTGTACTTTTTGATTATGTTTATTTATAGAATTAGAATTTTTTCCATTAAGTCGAGAAAGTGATATCGGTCAAGCGGCCGACGTCAGAATTGATGACCATATGGGCTCATTTCCGAAAAAATAATGCCGTTAACACATCCAGCGTAAACAGGACATCATGCAGTAACTTTGAGAGGATGTAATGGCTCTTCGTGGGTTATACGCTGATATTCAGTGCCACAGAAGCGATAATTTCACTTACTTACGTAACAAAAGAGATGGCAATGGGCCTCATCGCTCATGATAAGATTCGATGAAAAATGATCGTCCTCCTCTTGGTTATTAGTTATTATAATTATTCCGCGTTCTTGAGGAGTATAGAGTTCCATGGTTATTGACGTGTATTCTGCATCTGTTTACTTCACAAATCTCAAATTAGAATTCATTTTGAAAAGTTATAGCGTGTTCCAATAGGGTGATTACTTTTGCCCCGCCTTGTACCTACCAGTACAGAACAACTGTTAATGTGTCACATGAGATGCATACAGATCAAATTAAGTTCCCATCTTAATTTCAAGTAAATACAAAATTTGTGTTCATTTCAGGGCATCAGGGCAGGAAATGGGAGCCCCCTTATCTTGAATAATCAGGAGTTTTAAATTTTTTATTTCAATTTTGTTTATTTCAATTCACCAGAAACAGCCATCGCCTCTCTCAACCATATTATAGGATGAGAGACGGCCCCGACCAATAGTAATACAATCATATAATTCAGTATCATTCGAGTGTCAGATTGGCCGAGCGGGCAAGAGCACGCTTGTCAAGCGGGAGGTGCGGGTTCGATACCCACTATTTATAGCATAGAAGACATATTTATAACTTTAGAATTTGTGCTAAATGGCCGCTGACACTACTGTGAAGGAAACATCGTGAGGAATCCCACTTCCAAGCCCGATGGTCACCGTGGAAGTGTATGACTAAAATCCTCTAATATTATGTAAATGAGAGAGTCCTTTACCCAGCAGTGGGGCCAATAAAATGGCTGCAAAAGAAAAAGAAGAAGTAGTATCATTCAGCGTGCCAAAGGGTTCACATTAAGATAATATTTCTTTTGTTATTGTAGAGTGAGGAAAGCTCGGTGAAGATGCGTTCCGGTGTGTTTATCGAATCAGTGGCGCGGGGCACGGATTGTTCCCAACTTATTTCGAATTTGCCGAGTCGCCGCACCCGCCGCGCCGCCTGCCGCCTAGGCAGTGCAGGACTAAGTGTGTGTAGCGTAGGATCACAGAATCAGGGTTGCGAGGCCCTAAGTGTTAGAACGTCTAGGGTGGGGTAATTATAGTTCAGTACACGTTTCAATGAGTGTATACATTAAAATAAATTGCTTCCAAATTCCCCTGACTGCCTCCGCCTCCTCAAGCCACAAAAATACACACGAGTAACACTGTAAGTTGCCCTCGTCTATTACATAGTGCACAAATCTCGTACTTTCCAAAATCACCCTTGTTCTATTATCTTTAGATGGTTATGGTTTGGGTTTAATTGGTTATTTATTACTGCAATATTACTCCGAAATCGAAATGATAAAGGATAGTTTATCTTTTCATAAAAAAAATTAAAAGTGATTATTATTATGCTGACAATATTTATATTGTGAAGTAACGTTGCAGTCGATGCACCGGATAAATTAACTATGAAAAATACAAAGAAAAATAACTGTTTAACGTGATGTCCGAAGCTGGACACGAACCCGCGTCCTTGAGTATAGCCCTCAATGCTCTAACCAACTGAGATATCCGGACTACACGACACTTTACGAAATTCGTCTTCATATTATTCATCGTTAATGCATGTGATAGTTACGCTTCTGCCTCCTAGATGGCGTTACTTAACATTTTTAAGCGATATCCTTGCTTTGAGCATGTCTGATTGCATAGTTAGAATTTACATCCAATAGTAACGGACGTATTCGTAATTCTACGAACAAGTGACTTGAAGAAATTGCGTCTGGCAACAAGTCCGCCTTCTGCTAAGCAGAAAAGTCTATATTTTTTATATTTATAAATCCTATCTTTTCTCTAAGTCCACGAATGCGCAAAACACTCATAATTTTTTGCTAACATTTGACCCATGATACCTACATCTCAGAGAAAAGGCCTGGTTCCTACATCCTCTTCCATTCGTAAATCCAGCTTGTGCATCCCAAATTTCATCTTTCGTCCCCACTATCACTCTTTCTATCGGACCTTTGCATATAATTTGCTGATCGAGCTGATTTGGCATATGCCCCTGTAGTTTTTCATTCTTGCTGCGATTCCTTTCCTTTAAACAATGGAATGATAGTCGCCTTGCACCAACCTTTTGGTACCTGACTTTGTCTCCAGCATTTACTGAAAAGACATTTCAGGAAGTGCACTACTCCAGGGCCGCTAAATCTATCCAGTTCGACGGTAACATTATCACATCCCGCAGCATTACTACCGTGTTTCATTGCTTTCATGGCCTTCAAATGAGAATATAGGTAGGAAACCATTGCGCCTTAAAACCGCTTATCGCGTTTTCTTCCGCGGTACATATTTTCATAAAGCCTTTCTTAGTCCTAATCTAAGTCAAGAGCTTCAATTTAAAATGCTTCTAGATCCAACGATTTTTAACGACTTTAAGAGTTTTTTATTAAGAGGCAATATTAACTGGTTTTTGATACTAGATCAATGATTTTTTCAAATACGACCAATATCATAAGTATCTGTGTCTGTAGGTTTTTTTTAATATATTTGTTTTTATAAGTTATAGGTTACATCAAATTGTGCTTAAAACGGTCCCATTAAATAGGCCGCAAACAGAAGCCTAGTATACAAACCTGAAAATAAAAAGTGCAAAAATGAAAACACTTCGACATAGAATGTTGAAAATGTAGAAAATTCCTATTCAGTTTCCAAAAAATCGTTACGATTGGCAAAATTTTGGACGAGGAAACAGTCGAGAACGGAACCTCGATTTTTTTAGTTTTTACTGAGGATTTTTAGTCGGATCAGCAGTTGTCCTTATCGCTCCCGCGCGGTCCTACCTACGTCAAAGCGTAGGAATATTGGTTTAGATTTATTAAATCTGAAAAAGGGCCCAGCTAATGTTTCCTCTTAAGCACCTAGATTGTTTGGATAGCTGAGACCGGCGCTGTCCTAGGACTACACGGCTCGGCTCATGCAGATTTGGCTCGACTCCGCCGTACACGCTCGCTAATCCTAACACAATATGCAGATTGTACTAACTCCTGTTGCAGCCTATTGTTGTGCCGATTGTACTTTGGGCGGTAAGAGGTCACATTGAAATATGCTGTACTAGCTGTGCCCTCGGATCCGCCTCGTTAAAGTCCGACCTCTCTCTTATTTCAGCTATCTGCTCGCCTCCTATACTAATTATCGTGATAATAATTAGCCTATATGTGATGAGAAGAATTAAGCTTTACGCAGACATAAACCGCATCAAAATCGGTCCAGGGATTTTCGAGTTATAAACGGACAGACAGGACCGACTGACTACTGAGGACGCCAGACGTTGCATTTTATAATAGTAGGGAAGGGATACAGTATTATTAAATATCTTCTTGCGGCGTAACCTGGTTTGTAAGTGCTCGTATCTGTATCGAGAGTTCGCAACGGCTATGCGTACAGTTTTTTTTTAGATTTTAAAATCTTTGTTAGAATTTGTGAAATCACCCCAATGAAGGAAAACAGCCTGAGGAAACTTATATACTAATAATGCGCAAGAGAATGTGTTGTAGAGCATAAAGTTAGACTGGAAGACATTTCCTGTGGTAATAGGTCCACCTTCTACAAAGCAGAAAGTGTGCATTTATTTATTTTAGTTTCGTTGAGTGTTAACATACGTTTCCGTGATAATATCACCAACCCTGTTCCTTCTGCATATAAATGACTTATTATCCCTTGGAAATTTCTAATGTTAATTTGCTATGCAGATGTCAGGCATGGTACAAGGACGCTTCGTCAGCCGCACAAGTGCCAGTAAGGAGGTGGAGGAAAGCAGGCGCAGTGCTGCTGCTGAAATTGAGAAGTCAGAACCAGATCACGGGATACATACACTTAGTACAGATCAACGAAACAATGCTTTCAGCCTCCGAATTCCAGGGCAATACGATGTACATCTAAAGAATTTGTATATCTGGGAAATGTGTTCACACGGGATGGAAAATGTGAAGGGGATGTGGAAAAGAGAGTGAATGCCGGAAATCAAGTGAATGAGGCCTTGCGCGCTATTATCAACAGCGAAAGTATGTCCAATAGGGCACGTTTGGCTGTCCATAGTGGAGTGCTGGCCCCTACACTGATGTACGGGAGAGAACTAGCCTAAGCGGTTGTCATACAACAGGGAGCTGGTTAATTTTGAAAACTTTCGCCGAGACTACATAACTAGGAAATTATTTGTGGCATAATTTTTAACAACTTGGCCTAAACTATAAAGCGCTATGCGACGTCGTCGTATCACCAAAAGCTTCGATGCGGCGAGATGCCGCGCGCGTCGTTTCGTCGCTGACATAGTTCGTGAAACGTACTAAACGTATTTTTTGCTATTGACTCTGCGGTTATTGTAGATCTTGTCCTCAAGTGATGTAGATAGTAAACAGCGTATTTTACTTATTACATATGTACATACATACGTATGACTCACGCTGAATCCCGACAATCGGGGTAAGCAGAGCAATCGGTGTTGTGCTGCAAGAACTCCGGTACATTACAGCACAACACTGACCACCACATTTCGCAAGGGTTCGGATAAGATATCAAACAGCACGTAAGGCACGAAGACCTACCTCCTGAACGACTTGGTAGAAGTACTGTGCCAAGGTGAGAGCTTGTCGCCCTTTGGCACGGCATCTTGTCCTTATCCCTTAGTCGCCTTTTACGACATGCATGGGAAGAGATGCAGTGGTGCCATTCTTTTAAGTACCGGCCCCACACGACTCACGGCTTTCACTCGATATTCTAAGAAAAGTTTATGTACCTAATTGGTATTGGTGGTTCGGCGAAATTCGGACCCGCCTCGGCGCGCGCCATGACTACTCCAAGTCAATTAACATATCTTCTTGTTGAGTTAAGGTCGTAATAATTAAGGTGCCATATCACAGTGCTCGAGTGCGAACCAGATCTGCACATATTGCACAGTGCAGGATTGTGACCAGGGGTTAGGGCTCGCGCACACTGCACTCTTATTCCGGTCCGGCGCATCGTAAACATAAATTAATTCGTATTCGATTTAGTTTGGTTTAGGTACTTTTCGTATGTTATCCATGTTATCCATCATGGTTCGCTCTCACCTCTTTGTCACATATCGTGAACCGTGATGCTGGCCTAAGTCACCTCAATCCTGGGCCGATCAAACTGGGGTAGTTTTATCGGCCGGTAGCCAAAAGCCTTCCCCAAACATCTTCAAATCGCCTGTAAAAAAAACCCCACAACACAATAAACATTCACAAATAGGTACTTAAACTTAAATATAAAAAGTATTTATTTCATGAACAGCAACACGTAAATAGCTAGTGGGCGGCGGCGGGGTGGTGTGTTCTTTTGTTTTTAATTATTGTGTAATTTTAATATTTTTTGCTGTTTCGTTGCATTTTTTTTGGTTTTGTAAATTTATTGTGTCTTTTTCAATTCTTCTTTTCCTTATGTCTACTAAATTTCTTGTTCTTGTGCGTTATATTATAGTTATTAGGTCTTCATTGAAATATTTCTTTAGATATATACTTACTTTTAATTTTAAAGTTAAAGGGCTAGGCTTAAATTCAGCGTTGGGCTAGGCGTGCCTACCCAACACATGCTGTGCCTAGTCCTATTTTCTCGTAATTATTATTTTTTTGTTGTGTCTACTTTATAAGTATTATTAAGAGAAAATAAATACATTTTTACTTTACTTTACTTATATTAATTGCATTAGTATATTTTTTACCTTGAGGAAATAGCTAAAACAACAATTATCTCAAAATGCTTTCAATTACAATGTTAAATATTACAATAGTCGTATTGGCAACATCAATCTAAAAATAAATCATAATAATGGAAAAATAAAATAAAAGGTGTGCTAGTTGGATGTGTGTGTTTTTTTTTGTATAGACAACCAGCATGGGTCTCTGTGCCCAAAACTTCAAAAGAAGATCGGAAACAGCCAATAACCCCACTTATGTTAGGATTACATACCATTATACGCCAGCACGTTTGCTGAGCTCGTATCTAGCGGACGTCTCCGTGACCATGCACAGAACGCTGTGTTCGAAATGTCGGAACAATCTGATAAAGTCGCCGCGAGAAGAGCCGGAAGTTTTCAAAATATTGATCAGTGACCGCGGTAATTTAAAAAGTATTGTATGTTAGGATTAGTTCGTTTCATATGGTCTTGTTATATAAGTAAGTAAGTAGGTAAGTAAGTTTTATTAGTAAGTAGGTTAGTACTTACTAATAAAACCGTGAAAGTCATGAAATGTGAAATGTCAGGATTTGTGACAATGTAAAAGATACTCAATGACAATGGACGTCGACAAGTCTTCAGTAATGAATGTTATAATGACAGCGGAGTGCAAGTGGCGAGGGACACGAGGCAGGATTTACTGCTCTGGGGCAATGTCGCGCCGATAACTCTCTCTTGTAGGTAGGCACTGTCAGTACAGGTCATCTACTCTTGCATGATTGTTGATTTTGAGAGAGAAGAGACTGAGGTATTGTGTATTATCATTTGGCGATGAATGTTGTTTGGTTCATTGTTCTTGATGAACATAAAAAAAAATGTAATGCAAGATTTTATTTGTTTTTTTCTTTTCTTTGGTTGTTTTTCTGGGTAATTTTATTAATATCATTTGACTAAGTTTAAGTAAGTAAGGTTATTTTTTGATGTATTTTTTTTTTATTTCTCAATACCTGCTCATTGTTATAATTGTGGGTTTCTGTAGGAAGGAAAATGTTTACTTTAGAACAGTGGTAAATGGTGATCGGTAAGTTTGTACCATGCCACTGCCAACTATTTAATCGACAAATAACTACGATATCACCAAATTACGAGACGAGTATCTGATTCACATTTTTTATTCAAATTTCACATAGGTTTTTTTTTCGTTTCCTTCCCACCCGCACTGACGCAGTCAGCCAATGGTGCCAATGGTTCTTTAGAAGCAGTGCACAAAATTTCGTTGATGTCTAACCGCGGCATCCCTCTGCACAGACCAACTACAGTTACTAGGTACTAGAACAAATAACGCACATCCTAGGTGAGGTGAGGCTATTAAAAAAAAACAACATTACCATATACTCCATTGACTGACGATAAAATTAAACATTTATGCAAAGTAATTCTTCATATTATTTTCGATATACCGTTCGTATATATATATACCGTGTGGGGACCGGTACTTAAAATAATTACCCCACTGCATCTCTTCCCACATGCATGTCGTAAAAGGCGACTAAGGAATAAGGCCAAGACACCGTGCTAAAGGGCGACAGGCTCGCCAGTTCTCACCTGGCACGGTACTTGTATCCAAGTCATGCAGTAGGTGGGTCTTCGTGCACCTTATGAACTTGATACTTCTTGATCTTGCTTTTACTTGATATCTTGTCCGAATACCTTGTGAAATGTGGTGGTCGGTGTTGGGCTGTAATGAACCGGAGTTCTTGCAGCACAACACCGATTGCTCTGCTTACCCCGATTGTGATATGTATGTATGTATTTCTCCATAATGACTGATCACTGAGAATACAACAAATTATTTACATAGAGCTGAGATATTTTGGTCAAAAGCAGAAAATGTTACACCTAAATCACATACCGAGAACTTATAGAATTAATTTTCATTATTTGCTTAAAATTTGTGTTATCAATTATTTAAAGTTTTATTTTCGAGCCTTCTTCAGATGAAATAAAAGCTTAGGCCCCCGTTCCCGCCCCGCCCCTCCCGGATCCGCCCCCGTACCCGCTCTACCTGTGCAACCGGCCCCACTATGGGGGAAAGTTTCAAACTAGAAGTACCCGTAGCCGAATGCCACACGGAAGCATATTAGCTCACTACTCTTCTGAAAGGAATAAAGTAATACCCCGATTGCGCATAGCATAGCCTAAAACCTCCCGAATTTCTTATAGTAAACGTAAGTGAAAACCCCATGTGAAAGGAGTGAGTAGTTCTCGAGGTATAAGCGAGCATAGAATCGCTACGTACGTTACACGGTGGCCGGCCACCGTAGAAACTACGCTTATATGTCGAAATACGCCATAAATAAAAATAAAAAATTTATAATTAAAAATAGTTATATTTTTTTTAGATATAGGTAAGTGTAAGATATCCACATTATTGGAGTATCAAAGGAAAATGCTTCTTAGGGAAGACATTATTTTAATCAACAAACAATCTGTCACACTCTTTGACAGGAGTACTTTTTCTCTATGCAACAGTAAGCATAGGTAGAATTTGTGCTAAATAGCCGCTGACACTCCGGTGAAGGAAAACATCGTGAGGAAGTCCACTTCCAAGCTGGTTGGTCACCGTGTAAGTGTATGACTAAAATCATCTCAAATCATATTAATGAGAGAGGCCTGTACCCAGTTTCAGCCCTGTTTCCGTAAAGTTCAGTTTAGCCGGCTGGAATTGAGGGAAGTGGTGACATGGCACCGCCTACATAACTCACAAAGGTGTTTAGGCTGACATCACCGGTACCAGAAGAACTGGTGCATTAGGTGATGTATGTAGCCATCCGTGTCAGCTTCCATAAAAAAAACAGCAGTGATAAAATGGCTGCATTTGCAGCCATTTTATCACTGAAGGAAGCATATCTATGTAGTATAAAATTTTAGAGAAATAAATCGAATTTCCTTTAATATATAGTATATAGACGGATTAAAAGTAAAACCGAAGTGGTTGACCTTTTTATAGTTAATTTGTAATAATGTGGCCTCAAAGAGAACTCGCACGATATTGGCATATTGAAGTTGATATTGAATATTACGCCTACATACCTACAAGCGGGAACATCAAACACACCGCATTTTATGAGGGTATACCTACGCTATTTATTAAAAAAAATATTAATTACAAGTTTTACACGCTGTTCCGCCCGCGGTATACCATCCCTCCCTTATCATGCCTTAACCCTGCTCCTCCGAACTTATTGCCTCGGGGTCCTTGGAGTCGTACTGTCGCATGACCTTAACTTCTGGGGCCATATCGATGGTAAGGCCAAGCTGGCTTCTAAAAAGCTGGGCGTACTTAATAAAGTGCGACGCTACTTCACGCCGGACCAAAGGCTGCTTTTGTATAAATCGCAGGTTAGATCCTGCCTGGAGTACTGCTCGCACCTGTG
>WYDE02198726.1:0-10383 GCA_009867175.2 Adela reaumurella | reverse complement strand
TACAAACTTGATATTTTCGGGTTGCGGAGTAGCCTAGTTGGTTAGCGCACGCCTCTTACTCGAGAGGTCGTGGGTTCAATACGTGGTATGCGCACAATATTTCCGGGTTTTAAAATCTCGGTTATAATTTGTGTGCAAAATTGCAATGCACCCCGGTGAAGGAAAACACCGTGAGGAAACCTATACACTAAAAATACGAATGTGTTGTAGTGTATTAAGGTTGACTGGAAGAGATTGTCTCCGGCAATAAGTCCGCCTTCTGCTAAGCAGAAAAATCTACATTTATTTATTTATTCCTTCCGTGGCTCGTCTTTAATGAATCGGTCAATCAATACACCAGTCGACCAACAGCAAGGCTGGCCGAGCTGGAGGAAAGCAGGCGGAAACTTGTCCTTAAACTCGAAGAGACCCTGGCGAGGAACAACTCCAGGTGTCTCTAAAACCTCGTCGGTTCAATGCGAAGCGGACACCGTTCACCGCAGCCCAATGTTCCAAGGAACTGCTGTGAAAGTAGAAGAACTCATATCGATTCTCAAGGTCGAACTAACACGTGACCTCAACTTTGCACGTCACATCGAGGAAAAAGCTGAGGTATCTTCTACGAAGCTGAGTATTATCAACAAGGTGAGTCATTACTTCATGCCGATCCAAAAACATGTGCTTTATAAAGCGCAGGTACGTTCCTGCGCGGAGTATTTTCACACATGCCACGACCTCTCGAGTAAGAAGCATGCGCTTACCAACTAGGCTACTCCGCAACCCGCAATCGAATGAGGAGTTTATATGAGGATACATAAAACATATTTGCCCGTATACGAAATTTCATATCTTTTTTCTTTTTCTTTTTGCAGTCATTTCATTCGCCCCACTGCTGGGTACAGGCTTCTCTCATTTACATGATATGAGAGGATTTTAGTCATACACTTCCACGTTGACCAACCGGTTTGTAAGTGGGTTTCCTCATGTTTTCCTTCACCGGAGTGTCAGCGGCCAGTTAGCACAAATTTTAATGTTATAAATATCGTGCTCCCAGTGCGTATCGAACACGCACCTCCCGCTTGAAAGGCGTGCTCTTGCCCGCTCGGCCAATCTGACACTATCTAAATAAAATAATTAAAATTACGTATTATATACATAATACATACAACACGTTTTTCTATACAACTTCTATAATTTCATATATAACTAAAGACCCACTTCGTGATGGATGACTTATGAATGACTCGGAATCAAAAAAAAAATATATATATATATATGGAAGGAACATTGATCTTTTGATCATAACAGGAAATATCTTTCAAATTTGGCAGCAACTATGACATGTCCAAAGTATTTTTTAAAAATTGTTAGAATTGATGTAAGTATATTCAACTATTTGCATTATAATTAGCATTGAATTTTTTTTGGTGGAAAACTGACACGGATGGCAACATCACCTAATGCACCAGTTTTTTGGTACCAGTGATGTCAGCCTAACAGCCTTGGTATTATGTAGGTAGGTGCCGTATCAGCGCTTCCCCCAATTCAAGTCGGCTACACTAAACTGTACGAAAAACAGGAACTATGTTTCATAGTCGCTTCGACTGAACTTCATTCAGTGCGGTGGTACCAACCCGGGCGGGTTTAACCCTACCACCATGTAAGAAGCGGGAATGGACTTACAGTTTCACGTGGAATCTGAACCACGACCAGCGTCTAAGGTCAAGCGGTCACCCATTCAAGCCCTGACCGCGCCCAGCATTACTTAACTTCGGTAATCCAATACTGAATATCGCAACACTGAGACAACGACGCTGATAAAATCCCATACCCCGCTTGAGAAGCATCTCTTGCTCGTTCAACTAATCTGACACTCATATACTTCTTCTGACAGATATTCTTGTTAAATCCCGAAAATGAATTAAACTATAATTTACAAAAAGTTATTCCACTATTTCCACGGAATTTGCTTTAACTGGCAACATTCTCATAAAAGAGAGGGGTTTGAGATCGCACGTCGTCTATTCCGGCGATCTCGCAAGTATCAAGTCATGTTCATAATGCGATTGTTCTGATAAGGGTAGCTTGTGACGTATGAGGCGAGAGAGGGTTTGCAATGCCATGTTTACCAGCGTCGTTGGCTCAGTGGTTGCGGTATTCTGTATTCGATTACCGAAGTACTGCCGAGCGCGGTCAGGTCTTCGATGGGTGACCGCTTGATCATTGACGCTGGTCGTGGTTCGTATTCCACGTTAAACTGTAGGTCCCTTCCCTCTCCTTACATGGCGCTAGTGTTAAACCCGCCCGGGTTGGTACCACCGCACTGAAAGAAGGACGGTCGAAGCGGCTATGAAACATAGTTCCGGTTTTCTGTCCAGTGTAGCCGGCTGGAATTGAGGGAAGCGCTGAGATGGCACCTACTTACATAATTTACCAAGGTGTTTAGGCTCACATCACTGGTACCAGAAAACTGGTTCATTAGGTGTTGTAGCGTCCGTGTCAGTTTCCTTAAAAAAAAATACCGACTTTTGCGATTTTTTCTTAACGAACAAAAGCTGAACTATAAATAAATCAAAAATGTTGTGCGGATGCTGACGTTTCTGCATATCAGTATACTGAGTTAAAGATTTTCTATGTCGAGTGTTAGGCACAGTATAGAGCCTTAACAGTGGCAGTTAGGTACCTGCCAGCGTAACACGGAAGCCTCGTTATAACGCCGAACCTGCGAGTAACAAAGAAATAAATAAAGCCACGATTCAAATCAAATATTTGCTCATCTTGTTACCGCGACTGACGAGCAATTGGCAATATTCAGAAAATAATAATTCTTGGGCGCTAGTGATGCGACGCGTATTGTATGTAAACAATATAGAGTCGATACCTAAGTGATTAAATTCATTTTAAACAATTAATCGTTTCTAATAGATAGTAAGAGTGTAAAGACAGTAAGAGTGAGTGATTTTAAATGTTAATTTTTAATTTTATATTATGTAGCATAAATTTTCGCATTATTTACCTATGTACTTATTTAGGACCGTAAATAGTTGCTTTGTGATGAATATTTTATCGAATAAATTTATCCGCGTTAAAATAGTATGTCCAAAATATCAACAATTAACATGGAAATTTTTTGTTTGATTTTCCTTGCTTAGCATGCAAGTCGCTTACTGAATCTTAATCAGAAAAATACGGAAGAAATATAAATTGCATGCAGCTAATAAGATACATTTAAATCAGAATAACTTCTGAACTAGGTACTCAAAGAATTTTCATTTAAATGTACACTGATATTTTCGTTATAATCCTCGGGTTGTATCCAAATTCAATATAATTTACTTAAAGTAAATGTAGAACGTGTTAATTGCCCCTGTCATCTATAAATGAATATATACATAAATGCATATTGTTTATGGGAATAACATTGTTTTTATGTCGTTACAATTTTACGTAATTATCAGTCATATACATATAAACTATTATATTAATGAATGACCGCTTGCACTTGTTTTTCCTTTCATAGTTTTATAACTACCTATACGCGCAAAAAGATAAATTTTTAGTATATCATTTAGTAAAATCAAGTAAAATAGTAGATAATTTTATAAAATAAAGAGAAGAACATTTTTTTCTGAAGTTCAGAACATATCTTCTAATTGTACCTAAAAAATATTAGTTTGTATTATTATTTTCTCCGTAATTGCGAAAATATGTTTCTATCTATTGTCCAAATTTGAGATTAATTGTAACAGTATATCTCGAGATTTTCGGAAACCAGACGGCTGGACGTCAGATAGACGAAGTTGCTTCCCGAATAGGGGTTACCGTTTTCAGAAGGTACGCTAAAAAACAAAGTTCTGTGTTTTTACAAGTTATACTTGGTAATATGATTGTGTTTTTCATCATCTGGAGTGTAATATGTACAAGATGTCGAAGGTGTTAAAATTACGTACTTAGTTTGTGGGTAATTGAAATTTTGTTGGTTCCAATCCAATTTACTAACTTAATAGATGTTTTTTTTATAGACGTCTATTAAGTCACCGTGCCCAAAATTGCCACCGGACACAGCCAATAACGCCACTCTTTGCGAAACCACGCTCAGAGAGTTGCCATGCCAGCTAAAACACGTACGAAAGTGTCGCTGTCCAAATTATTTACATGCCTCTTGAAAATTCCCAGGTTATAGGTGGTAGGGAACACACTCGTTAGAAGAACGTTCGATATTTTTGCCATACGACACAGGAACGATTTCGAAAAGCGATGCGTTCTCAGAAGTTCGGTATCATAAACATACGCATGTTCCGAGCGAGTCTGGATGGTGTGGCGGATATGGATTGGGCAGGAGGGATTAGGGAAGCCAGTTCATCGGGGCATCGGTGATGGTTGTACCGATAAAACAGACTAAGGGAACCGATTGTTCTCCTGTAATGCAATGATTCAAGTCCCTCCGTGAGCTTGGGATAACCAAGGTAGGTTTTCATTATAGCCTACTTGACTCCACTTTACTCCCTGTGATATCTTCACTCTTCACAGCACAAAAACTTGCAGAACTATATGCGTAGACATATTTCACAAAAAAGTCGAGAGAGCACGAGACAGATTTCGTATAAAGTCTTTTTTCAAATACAAAACGCACTATGCAGAAACCACAGTTCATTTCGCCGAATTTAGCAATTTACGCCAGCTCCTCTACATAATATGGAGTGGGTTTCTGCATTGTTTCTTCATATTTTGTGTTTTGGGATGTATCGTATGAAGACTAGGTGGGCGTCGCGCGGCGGCGGCAGCGGTATCGCGTTGGCTCTCGGATTTCGTGGTTTGATTGACGCCTCGCTAAAGTCAACAGACAAGTAAAGAGATGTGTATTCGTTCGTCCACAATGTCGACTGGGCCATGCTAATTACACTTTACTTCATTTTTTCGGACCATGCCCAACATTATTCATACCACTTGGCATTCATTTACTTTTTTAAAACAAATGTCCTCAGTGTAGACTTTTATTTAGCAATATCTAATTTCGTTTGCGACGATGTTAGGTTTTGGATAATAATTATTATTTATATTCCTACTGAAATGAGACGAAAGCATTGATAATTGGAGTCGAAACAGGTCATCCTAAACGAAGGACGAAATAAGTAACCTTTTACGGAAAGAGCAAGTTTCAAGCGGTGCGAATATAAAGGTGGCCCATAAGTCCTTAAAAATATTTCGCTTGTACTATACGAACGCAAAAGGCTGGCATAGCGCGGTTTTTATGCTGATCGATAGTTCTGTCCTTGGCAATTTAGCGGGTATGCAACACTTCATGTTAGCTAAGTGTGCGTCCTGTCTGGGCCAGTTTTAGATAAACACTTTTCGGAGTAGCCTAGTTGGTTAGCGCACGCCTCTTACTCGAGAGGTCGTGGGTTCGATACCTGGTATGCGCAGAATTTTTCCGGATTTAAAATCTCGGTAAAAATTGGTGTGCAAAATTACAATGCATCCTGGTGAAGGTGAATGCACCCTATACACTATCAACCGTGATATATATATCACTGCTAACAAGAAAACTCTATATTTAATAATGTACAAATATATATTCCACTGACGTCCGAAGCAATGTTCTTGGATATTTCCCATAAAAATTTCAACAAAGGAAATATTATCATCGCATTGAGGAAAACACAACGAACTTTTTATAAAACCCAAACCTGATTTTTTTCCTGCTCAGCTAACGGTACAATAAGTGGAACTGGTTGATGCTGATCAGGCGATTTACCGCGATTGATAAATTGAGGGACAAGAACAATCGGATCGTCGTTTGACCCTCAGTGGAAATCTAGGACTTTGATGGGTGTAATTTTTTTTAAATTTAAAATGAATATAAATAATAAAAATTTCAAGTTCTTCATCCTCAGAGATAAATGCGCATTAAATTTTAATAAAAATAACTTCATAAAAAACGCAGTCAATGCGAAAATCTTAAGTGGTGCCACACATGGAAAACGTAAATGTTTGCATTATATTTTTTTTATTTCCTTAATTAAAAGACCTTTAGAAAAACTGATATTTTGGTACTAGTGTAGTGGTTTTCAAAAACTGATATTTTGCTTTCGTAATAGTGTAGTGGTTTGTTTGGTACAGAACGTTAAGGTATAAAAATTATAGCTTTGCAAAAATTTAAAGTTTACAGTTTTGATGATGTCATTTCCGCCGTCAGCCTGCACCGTCGTCGTTTTGAGAGCCCTATAAAATGTAATTTTGCCACCCTATATTTTTTTTATTCTTAACTTATTTTAATAACACGGCACCAAATATTTAGTAAAGTACCTACGTATATAGTTATTTTGTATTTTCATTAATTTTTTTCTTGAATATTTATTTTTATCCAATATAATTAAAAAATCTACTAAAAATTACATTTAACAATTATCACGATAAATACCTATAAATAAAATTAACCTAAACTGGACTAAAAAAAAGCTAGAACTAACTTATTTTAGTAATATTTAATTTAGGTTGATCATTAAATTACTTAGAAAAAAATCAGTAAACTCGTCTATATTGTCTGAATGTGTAAAAAAATTATCAGTGCTGTTTAAAAAAAAATCCCCTTTTTTATTCCACATTCTTTATGCTTTACTTATTCTTCAAATTAATACCAAAGTTTTTGTAAAGAAAATATTCTATAGCATAGTTTCGACATCCCGAGTTTCAGCACGAGAAAGACGTTGGTAATGTCACTCCAGTTCGACTACTAGTCCACCCCAACGGTACAACAGCGTAAGTCCGTCTGACGGACGACAACGTTCGACGACACTCGCTCGCCCCAACGGTATATTTACCTACGCATATAACAGGATCCCATCCATGGCATCCATAGACATGACATTCGGTAAATTGGACTTATTTAAACGCTTCTCGTGCATATACAAAAAGTTTATGTCACAAGTAAACGAGATAATTTTATTATATTTGGAAATGATAGAGAAAGGTATGCTTAGATAGTTTGAACACATGGAGAAAATGGATGGTCAGATAATGACTAAACAAATATATGAAGCGAACGTGGAAGGAATGGTTTAACAGGGTCGGCGTAGGCGAACCAACCATCACTTAATAATAGATAACCTTTTATGGACAGGACAATTTCGTAGCACCCATAACTGACTAATATGTATGAAGCGATATATGTATATATGATGAAGTATGTAGCAAATTATGTATGTCAGGAACGTGTCACATGGAGCTGAATTGTCTCTGCCTAACCCTCCGGGAAAGAGGCGTGACGGTACGTATGTGTGATACAAACACGAATGACTACATCATCCTAATGCACCAGTTTATTTGCCATCCGTCATGTTAACCCAATACACCTTAGTGAATAGATTATGTGCCATGTCAGCGCTTCCGCCTAATCGAGCCGGCTACACTGAACTGGACAGAAAACATGAACTATTTTTCATAGCCGCTTCTACCGACCTTCATTCAGTGTTGGTGTACAAACCAGTGTGGGTTAAAAATCCTTCCACCTATTAAGGATAGAGAAGGGACTTGAAGTTTACGTTGAATCTGTATCACGGCCAGCATCGACGGTCAAGCGGTCACCCATCCACTTAAGACAGCGCTTAACTAAGGTAAGCGAATACCGAGCGTTACAACCACCTCGCTAACGACTTTGACAAACTGAATAACGGGATCTCTCCTTCATTGCATCGGTTTATACATGGGGCAGCATTCGAGTGCGCTAAGCCTACTCACTCGAATGCAATCACACGAATCATTACCGGCACATAACTCGACCAGCCGCGTGCTGCCATAGACATTAGTGCTATAAGACCTGACAACAACTCGGCCTTCTCTCTCAAACCCCGCGCGGAGTGGGGAATCAGTTTCGAAGCATCGAATTCCTTCGCATCAGTGTTGATGAACATAAAACAGCAACTCGCTTTGCCCCTTCTAGCATTTTAGCAGGTCTGCGTCCGCGAGCGCAGGACCGCTGCTGGTAGGAGCGTAGGTATTATTATAAAAGTGTTGTGCGAGGCGCAGACAATTTTAGTTGGAGCTGATTTCTCAGGGGCGGTGCAACCCTCGCGGTGAAGTGACTGTGATTATTGCAAGGATTTGATCCTGGTGTATATAAAGTAAGTCTCTGGCGCATTTAATAAAGATATATAATTTACTTAAATTATTATAGTTGGAATGAAAGAATATAATCTTATCAATGTAACACCTGAACTTTTAAATGTAATTAAATAGATAAATACTAAAATATAAATTTTACATCATATTATTTGCATAACATTATTTCAATCTTTTATTTAATGAATCAATTTACATAACACTTATAACACATTTATTTAAGTGTTACATAAATAAATAATATTGAATAAATACTAATTTAATTTATTTTATTCTCGTATTCTTTATTCAGTATTGTTATGTTAATACACTATCTATACTTGAATTTGTCAAAATTTACATTTTACTTCCGGCTCGAAGAAGAGTAGGCAAGAAATTTCGCAGGGTTTTTTTAAAACGTCTTTCTAACAATACATTGTGATATTCATAATACACACCGCCTTCAGTATTATAGTACTGTTTGAGAGCTGTATAAACAATATTTAGATTACTTATGTTTTTTAATCGGTGGCTTTGCTCGAGGTCGTGGCCTCAGGCGCAGAAAATTTCACCCCCGATGAGGTGTCAATTCTTCTCGAAGACGGGTAACAGTTTCTGGGGAAAGGCTATTGATCTGCGATTTGAAGATACCGAATAATTTCATGTATTTTTATTAACTTATATCTGAAATAGAACCACTTTTGCTAAGAAACCATACGTGAATTCAGAAATTAAATTTCCATACAAATAGTGGCGCGGCCAATTGTATGTGAAATTTTTCCAAATTCATGTTAAGAGGATTCTTAGGACATTAAATGAAAATTGTTATATTTTAAACGAAAATTTTGTTCTATGAAGTACATAATTAGACTAGTTAACATGGACTAAAAACTGAAGTAGGCTTTTTAATTATAAATGGTGTAAGAAAAATCTGAATATGACTAGGTATATTTTAATTTCTTATGTCGAGCTAGCTCCATACTGGATAATTATTTTCCAATATAATTTACGTCATTGCATAGGGAATTAAATTTTCTAGACACTAAAGCAGCATTATTTAAAAAAAACAAATCCTAATAATTTTTTAACAAACAAAAACTACAAAATTCGCCATATAAACGCGCTCACTGCGCTCGATTACTGTGTTTTTGCTTTGCCATATGAATCCTCTTAAAATTGTTTCTTAGTCAACTGTATTTCTATTTCAGATATGCAATATAGCAACTACTATTCACTGTAATTCCACAGTTCATAAATAATTATCATTAGTTTTAATTTTTTTGTTAAGGATTTAAAAGATTTAGCAATATTGAGGATTATAAATATTATTATAATAATTTTAATTTTTAAAATACACAAAACACAACAAAATAACACATTAAAAAAAAGTAATTATTAACTAAAACTTAATTACACCTAAATACAAACAAAACTATCTAGACTATACAAAACTTGAATAAATTCAAAACCTAACTATTTATCTATAGAAAGAGCAAGTAACGCTCGGCTCAGGAGGGCAGATGGAAGAGGTCCTCGAGTGCACCAGTCGCGGAGAATGTGCCCATAACGCTGGCCGCATTCCCTCTCTGGATCGCGATTACTTACTTTTTCTCTTCTAACAGGGTATCTCTGTTAGAATTTTAACTTTAAATTTATTTTAAATTATCATTAGTTATTTACCTTAAAGGTAAACAGAAATGTTTTTATTATTATTAATAATTATACAACTTATTCTTAAATTTGCATATGGAATAACTAATGGTTCAAATGTATGCCTAGAAAAATATACTCGTATAATATCCTGTGTAATAAATAATGTATGTTTCACACTTCCCGTCAGCCGTCTAACACAACTGTCACGCACTATAATTAGTGCACGCACTAAGTATATTATTCATTTAAAATTAGTGTCTTCACGCACGCGTCTAAGCACCTGTCAGTACTGCAGTCTTAGTCAACAGTAATTTGCTACAAGTGGCATAACTGGGGCATATCTAATATATATATGCACTATAATTAATCTCAAACACTCTATCAAATTTTTCAAACAGAAGTTACCACAGAATATGCAGTCCTATCTTATGAACGCTTTACACCGGAAATAGAGACAAATTCGAGATCTCTTTCTGTCGTAATGACGCCGACCATAGATTAAAAGGGACTTAGAAATTATAAATAAATAAATATAGACTTTTCTGCTTAGCAGAAGGCGGACTTATTGCTGGAGGCTATCTCTTCCAGTCAACCTTTATACACTACAACATATTCGTATTGTTAGTGTATAGGTTTCCTCATGGTGTTTTCCTT
>WYDE02198715.1:0-10383 GCA_009867175.2 Adela reaumurella | reverse complement strand
CCCAGCTAAAACATAACTCATAAGAAAACCTTTGTCCTAGCATCAACTTACTTTTAGGTTTGAATTATTTAATCGTTCCTTAAATATCACCAGCTATCATAGAAAATGGTAGCAGTCACTTTGCACATATTCATACCTGAATATTGTTTTTGAATTATTAAATTTTTCAGTTCCTATAAACTTTGTTAGGCAACTCTAGTTTAATAATGGTAAACTGTATTGACGTTAGTCTTAACTCAAGTCAGGACCTACATTACGAACGTTGTTCCGTGCGGAAAACTCGCAGATAAAGAATGGAAAATCTCATATCAGAGCCGAGTGTCATGGAGATATGGGGATAAAGCCGTTCTGCCTACGCAATAGGAACAATAGACGTTGCTATCACTTGCTTGTACTCGCTTGCCTCCCAATGAAGGAAGTGAGCAAGACATACGACCTTCATCGGGAAGTTTGTGTGTCTCGCTCACTCCTACCATCGGGAGGACAGTAAGAACGTGAAAGCGATAGTACGTCAATCGATCTTATGACGTAGGCAGCATGGCTTATTAGGTGACAGTCCGGCTCTGGCTATATGCATTAAAAAATATACTGTGTCCATACATTTGGAAGATAGACCTAAAATGTATGAAGAGAGTGATTTTTTTTTTGTGAAATTTACAAAAGATGTCGAACAAAGTTACCCAGATTGGCCTACATAGCAATCCCTTTTTAACTAGATTAGCTTTCACTTAGATGATGATACAATTACAAATAATGAAACCGTTTATTCACAGTGATAATAAAAATACAAAAAATTTCCATTCACATAACACGTAAAACATAGGTATAAAAATATTCTTATACGATTGCAGTATATATAATAATTATGAAATCATCAGTATGTGAATGATGATATGAAACTATAAACAATTAAATCACTCATTAAAGGCCCCACAAGAAAATATTCTCTATATGAAACATCAAAACTTAGATCTTACCTCCTTCACAGCCTTCTTCAGTGCTGTCTCTTGTCTCTTACGTGTCTACCAAACCGTGAACACGGCTAGATCATCAGACAGTCATTTGTGAAACATAGAGTAAGCGAGGCAAGTACTGTATCAGTCACTTACTCACATTATTGCAATGAATGTAAGTGCCGGCCTTACGTCGGATGACATCATCGTTTCACGGCTTGGTGGAGGACGAAAGGGACAGACGACAATTGAGATGGCTGTGCCTACGTTGGATAAATAGATATAAGGTAGGTATCTCCTAGATTTAGTTGCCAATAGGAGTGACAAAACACTAAACTATTTATTTTAAAAAGTTGACAGTTCACATTAAAATTGGTGCCAACCTTTAAATACCTGCGAGTGCAGTCTCATACGCATAGCTCCGGTGAAGGAATACACCACATGGAAATCTTTCCCTCCAGTGATATGTGGTAGGGTTCACCCGCCTGATTCAGTGCTACAGTTTCGAATGCAAGATGTCTAATAACTATTTAAAAATATTTCATGTTTCTCCTTAACCAGACACAATAGCAGTTGCTGAATGGCAACTTTTTTTTTATGGGTAATGTCACTGTTGGCTACATCACCCTAATTTGGGACCCGCGATGTCAGCCTAATTCACCTTGGAGAATTAGGAAGGTGCCGTGTCAGCACTTCCCTATAATCTAGCTGGCTACACTGAACTGGCTAAGAAACACAAACTATTTCTCATAGCCGCTTCGACTGACATTCATTTAGTGCGGTGGCACAATTTCATGCAGGTGAAACCTTTCCACATTGTTAGGAGAGGAAAGGGACCTACAGTTTTACATAGAATATGAACCACGGTCAGCATCGAAGGAAAAAAACTTACAGGCCACGGCCAACTAAACAAACATCTGCACACTATCGATATTACAGACAGACCCCTCTGTAGAGCATGCTTGGAAGCGGAGGAGATACCGACACACATAGTCATGGAATGTAGACAATTGGAGACATTTCGAGCGGGGGTTTTCAACTGTGAAAGAGGGGACCCCAATGCATGGAAAGATCCCAAAGGGCTGCTACGCTTTGTGGAAGAACTCGGCTGGCTACAGTGAGTCCATAGTCGGGTTACTGAGCACAACGGCCTAGTGACAATTGCGTTTTAAAGCGTCGGCAGCTATATGTCGACATCAACAACAACAACAGCATCGAAGGTCTAGCGGTCACCCATCCACTACCTGACCGCACTCTGCAGTAGAATGTTGCAACCACTAAGCTAACGATGGTGACCGTGATCCATTAGGGAGTGTCCATAAATTATGTAAGACATTTTTGACGATTTTTCGACCCCCACCCACATGGTGAGATGTTACGAGACACCTCCCCCCCATATCTCAAGGGAGATTTTGAAAAATTGTATTTTCACCCTCGTGCTCTTGCTTCGCATACGTTCATCTGCTACTGCATCGTGCCGACGACACCACACCGGTTCAACAATGTTAGATTCTAGCATCTGCGAATTCTACAGGGAATATACTTCTCGAGTCTGATTACATTTGGTCATATTCCCTGGGGCGATAATTATAATTAACGTAAAACCCCTTTTCGTACTAATATACTGAATTTAGAATGAATAAAGAAAAATTACGGGAGATTTGTAAAAACCCCCCTCTCCCCACGTGCCATTGGGTGAGGTTTGGCCTGACCAATACTCCCATTAATGCCTGGCGTAATTTATGGACGCAAGGCAGGAGGAGTTATAGGATCACTATATAGGTGTAAAACGCTTACACCGTATGCTGTGTAACCTCACACGTCGGTTTACCTAATAAAAAATTGTGTTGCTAAATCCTATTGGCAAATAAAGTTGATCAATATTTATCAAATTAATTTGCAAATTTTTTACCACCAAACCCCTTTCATAAAAAACTAAAATATTATTTCATGAAGGATGGTACAAAAGCATGTATTTATTTCTAGATAGATTTAAATGACACCAAAATACATAAATAGTCAGCTTCTTGTCCTAAGCCATAAAATAATTACATTGCAACAATATGTACAAACACACGACAATGCTCTCGTTGAGGTAGCCTCCTGGGGCCACGTGAACCTTGTCAACTTCAACGTCAGCACATTTCAGGGTACGGCTATACCTAACAATGACAGATTGAACCTCTTGGGTGTGAACTGATCAAGATTTAGGAACTTTATAGAGTCTAAAGCTAACCTTCCTCCAAGAAATCAGGTGTCCTTTCTCAGCAGGCGATTCTTCTCACCGTTGCAACTCCTTATGCTTTACAAAGCGCAAGTTCGCCCGGTGATGCAATATTGCAGTCACCTGTGGTAAGGATGCTCCCTTTATTTATGGACTCTATCCAGCGCCGCACCATCCGTCTCATTGGTGATCGCAAGCAAAATCGGAGGGACTTGAATAATTGCACCACAGGTGAACAATCAGTTCCCTTAGTCTGTTTTATAGGTACTAACATCGCCTTTGCTCTGGTGAACTGGCTTCCCTAATCCCTTCTGCTCGATCCATATCCGTCACACCCGCCGGACTCGCTTGGAACATCCATATGTTGATGACACCCAAATACTGAGAACACATTGCTTTTCGAAATCGTCGTCGAAACCTGTGTCGTACGGCGAAAATATGGAATGGTCTTCCGGTGAGTGTGTTCCCTACCACCTACAACCTGGGGATTTTCAAAGAGAATGTTAATAAATTGGACAAAGACCATTTCGTCCGCCTTTTAGCTGGCATGGCGCCTCTCTGAGCGTGGTGTTATTGACTGTGTCTGATCTTCTTTTGAGTTTTTGGACACAGCCACCTATGTACCGGTTGTCTATATACAAAAAATAAAATTTGTTGGTTTTCATAATCATACGACACACAAAGTGAGAAGTGTTGCGACACGTTTATACTTTAATTTTGCGGATTTAAAAAAAGCCGACCACACGTCTTTCACTTTTACCTGTGTGGAAACAGATGAAAGTAAACGACTGAACATATTTATCATTCTGAACCCCTCCGATATCCACTTCAACATTTACAATAACTTTAAAAAATAAATTAATTAATTGCAATACGAATACAATAATTGATTTTAAAATTGCTCCTATCTACTAAACATAAATAAGAGACTTGTTTGGAGTTCTGCATGCCACTCATATAGTATATATATACAATATTATACATTTAATGACATGCTTGCTCCCAGCGCGCATGTACCGTAGTGTCTTAATGTATTTTATGCCTGGTTGACACGATGCGACTTCATGAACAACAAAAATTGCTCTTGAAAGCATTCACACACCGTGTAGGCATTTTTCACAAGCATGCACGCGAGCACGCATTTTAGAGCCCGAATGAGTTCATGAATGCTATTAGTTGGCGTTCAAGAGCCATCTCGCACACAGTTTTTTGGAGAAAAACCTTTTTAAGTGGTAACGGTAGCACGGCAAAGTGGATGCACAAACGGCTACGTTTGTGCAATAAGAAAACTATTGTTTGTAGAAATTAATTGCTTAATTGCGGTAGGTGTCACAAACGGAGATCGACCAAGGGCAAATTTTGATTTTCCATCGAATCTCCGCCGACAGGCCATCCGCTCCCCGCGCTGTACTCCTGCGCGTGGCGTACTAGGTGCTAGCACGCTGAAGACAGGCACCGCCAAAAAGCGTGCAAATAATTAAATTTAGAGTGAAATGTTCACCCTAAACTGGGGAAAAGTTGCTATGTATTTTAAAATTTCAACACTGTTACACGTGAGATGATTGGATGATCGCGCCTCGGTGGAGGCATTTGCCCAGCAGTGGGTAGATACAGGCTGTTGATGTAGGTACCTACACACTGCAAATCTTAATATCTAACATAGGTATCTACTTAATATCTTATGTATTTCGTAATATAAACATTGAATTTAGTAACAAAATTGTTACATTACAATTACAGCTAGATCTTGTTGGTTCTTGAAGTCAATAAAAATATATATCTAAACACATTCTTACAACTATTATTTCTTATAACGTACAGTTTCCAAAAGCACTGTTTTTTAATACACTAAGTCTCTCTGTACAGCCTCTCTCCTAAAAATATTTGTTTAATGCCTATACTCCGTCCACAGGTTTATTTGCGTTTTAGTTCTTAATAAACAGCAAAATTTCAACAAGATACATGGTAAACGGAGTTACATAATATAATATGGTTTGGAGGGAAGTACTGTACCAAAACTGACAAAAGTCCATAAAGAACGGCACGTACCTTGTCATGATATTTCAGAGTAGAGTTACAGAATCTGTGGTCCAAATATTATTTTAAAATATTTAAGCGATGGGAAGTCACAAGGGTTACGGGACGCTTCACCTCTTGCCGTTTACGCTCTTGTCGACGTTCTTAGGAGCAGGCTTGGGCGGCGGCCGCCCCGTCGATCATTTGCGTTTGCGGTCCTGCGTACACTTGGGGCAGTACCACTTGCCTTTGGGCTTAATTTTGAGGTCGACGCAGGCGAAGTGGAACCACTCGATGGGGCAGTCGGGGTTGTCGCAACCGATCATCTCGCCGTAGGACACCTGGTGGCACAGACAGTAGGTCGGCTCGTTGGGGTCGACCGGCATGTCGAGAACGTCGCTAGGATGCGCGATGCCGCCCACCGAGTCTGCATCCGCATTGTCTTCCGCATCCTTGCTAGCCGCCGACGCAGAGCTACCGCTCTTCTTACCGGACTTCTTCTTTGTGGAGGCGCGCGCTCCGCCGCTTCCGGCACCCCCGCCGGTCTCGTCCTCGCTAGAAGCGGTTTTCTTCTTCTTGCCCGGAGCGGCGCCCGCTGCGGCCGAACTGCGACTCTTCTTGCGTCCTTTCTTCACGGGCCCGGCCGGTCCGCTTGCGTCCGAGCCCTGCTGGGACGCGCGTGAGCTCAGCACCTTCTCCTGGATCTCGGACTCGAAGCGCGCGAGGTCCGAGTCGAGGCGTCGGATGTGCTTGTCCACTAGCTCATACGTCTGAATGGCGAGTTGCACCTTGTCGTCGCCGTACTCCTTCGCCTTGTTGAACAGACCCTGGATCGTGTTCACCTTCTCCTTCTTGGCCTCCTCGTCGAGGCGAGACACTGTCGGCAGAAGTTCGTCGGCCATCAAGTCGATGGTACGCATGAGGCCATGCGCGCGGTCGTCGAGGTCCCGCATCAGCTTGAAGTTCCGCTGCAGCTCTATCGGAAGGTGCTGCAGCGAATCTAGGTAATGCTCCAAATACAAAGCTGAAGTCATTTTCGTTTCACTGAAGAACCAGCTGTTCTAGATATTGCACCACACTTCGACAATCCCTCCACGGAAGACGCCGCTTTGGTAGTTCGTAACACTTCGCGCAGCACTCAGAAAAACCTAACCACAATCGCTTCTTATTTCTTTCGCTTAGAAAAACTCGACATAATTTGGGAAAACTTGAATTGAAATTTTCACAAACAAAATCAAGATATATCGAGCAAGGACAAGCGATGGCCAAAAAAAAAATGCAGGAAGGGAAGGGGAAAAGAAACGAACAACGAACAAGAGAAAGAGGAACTTCAAATAAAAACGAAAGATGAACGTTGACTTCACTATCCAATCGAATTGTTTTCTTTTCCCCAGCGAATAATTAAATTACTTTGACGAATACATCAGTAGCCTCATTACGAGTACGGTCACCCGTTTTGATCGCTAGAATTTAGTATGCAACACGGTGAAGCAACACGTTCACATCACCGTGTTGCATACTAAATTCTAATGATCTTTAACTCGTAATAAGCGTGCAGAATGACAAGCGGCAAGGCAAGGCAAGGGCAAGAGCCACGCTGCTGCTACGTCAACGACGAAAACATCACAACTACGCACGCTCACGCACGGCACGGCTAAACTATCAAACAGTGGTAGAAATTCGAGCTGGCCTTTTTCATCGCATCCGCGCCGCCGCCGCGTCGCGCGCGAGCGTCAAATACTCGTCTCAGGGGGGTTTAATTTATTTTTTTATTGCTAACAGATATGTAGCTTCCTGCCTGACTATTAGCAAACACGCTCAGTCTTAGCGGTGGTGGCGGTGATGGTGGTGTGCGCCGTGGTGAGACCTTGGAGGAGTTAGTACTCCACGTCGCGGTGAGACAGTGATAGCGCGCGCGAGGTGTTGTTCTGTAGGTATGTACCTACTTACTCGTTCGTATTACAGCCGGATGGATGGAAATCCCCATGCATGGCACTTCGACAATATTGAGAGTGGGCGGGGAATTCTCAGTTAAAAAGTTTTAATTTTTATTAGAATTAACTTGGTAAAACTTAATTTTTTGACATTTTTATTGCCACAGTTCCCTAAAACATTATACATATGCATGTAGCGTCTGCATTCTCCATACAAATTTCAAATAAAAATTTCTTCAAAACGGAGACACCGATCGCAAATATGTTAGATATGTTACGATGAACATTTTGGAATTACTATATTATTTTGAGACAACAGTTATCGAGAAACAATATCTTACACTTACTACAATTTCGGGGTCTGATTTTGTGTAAAAGATTCATCTCATTACAATCGGTCTTTCCGTTTGAAAGAAACTTTATTTAAATTTTGAATGGAGGCGCAAACTGAAAGGGGCTCTAAAAACTGTATTTGTAAAAAAAATTAGTATTCAACATTAGTTTTTTTCTCGAACACGATTGGACTGCCCCAAAAATAGAGATATTTTTTCAATTGAGCGATGTTCAAATGTTTGCTGTTTGAAGCCCACAATTCCTTAGGGATGCATAAATTCTGCGGTCACAGTTCACGCTTGGCCTATGTGCCCGTAACTACATCAAATCTCACATTCATGCGTGGCGTGGGCGTGGCGTGGCGTGCATGGCGTGGCGTGCGTGGCGTGGCGTGTGGCGCGCGCGCGCGCCCTATTTCTCTTGGCTGTCTGTATAGATACATATGTACATATATTGGAGTATACAGAGAGTCTACAGACAGAGGTCAGAGGTCCGCCGTATGCTAAAGTTTGATGATCAGGGAAACCGCCCCCGTGCTTGCGCAAAATTCGTGATTCCTTTCCGTATAACCTTACGTTACCCATCACGGTCGGGTGCCAGCCAACTGTGCCAAGCAAGGCAACACTAGCGTATTTGGATGGACCCACGGACTATTTACCCTAAGGACCCAACACCGGAACGCTTCCCGTATAGTTAGTTCAACCGTGAGGTAGATCAAATACGACTATCACTCGCTCTCGCTCGAGCGCGCAACCCCTACCCGGCAACATCTCCGATTTGTGCCGTTATCACGTGCCCAAACAATACAAAAACGTCAGGAGTTACTAAAGATATCCTTCCACAGGCAAGTATTTAATACTTCTATGTTCCGCGCGACATCAACAACAACATATGTTACGGCAACGCTGGTTAGCACGGGCGAGTGCGACTGAGCGAGTGAGCGAGTGAGTAGACAGACACGTAACGTACCTAACTTACGCATTCATTGAGTGGAACGGCCAACGGCCATCATCAACAAGCATCAGCGACCATTCATAAAAAGGTCATTGGCCCTCCGCCCTCCGCCCTCCCTACCTCCTCCGCTGAATTCTGCATGAGTCGCTTTTGTTCCCTCTCTGCGTGAAGCCGCGTACGTTCAAGTACATACATAGGTGGCCTGGCATCATTTTCATTATTTTATACTGAAGCGTCGTCGTCGTGAAAGAACCATCAAGGCATCAATGCAGCTGTGTGGAGGAGCATACAATACGAATGTAAGGTAAACAGAATACGGATAGCCTTAGTCTCGCCTCGCCTCGCTCCTTCAATGGCACCTCGTCGACGGAGAGCTTGAAAAGATTTTATACACAGGGCTGGGCGGCTCTACCTAGATGTGTAGAGAGAGTACATCCGAGTACATGTGCAGCAGCATCAGCATCAGCAGTGCCACCGAGCCGCGCCGGTTGAAACCTCGAGGAGGCCAGGCGGCCAGGCCCCTGGGCTGACATTTTGAAATTTTGTTATCAAAAACTTATCCAAAAATTCTGAAGAAATATAATATGTATTAAATATTATGTAGATTTGGATTCGCCCGCATTAAACTCCACGCGGAAGAAGTCACGGGCGAAACAAAGTAGCCTTTGGCATTCTCCGGCTCATAAACTATCTGTATCAAAAACACTAAACTCAAAACGCATAAATGAAAATCACCCAGGATTAAAGTTCACACGGACGAATTCACGAGCATAAAAGTAGCATATGTCACTCCCTGGCCTATACACTATCTCAATCCAAAAAAATCACGGCTATCCGTTGTTCCGTTGTTGCAGCCCGCATTAAAGTTCACGCGGATGAATTCACGAGCAAAACAATGTAGCCTGTGTTCTGTCGGCTATTCAACGTCGAACGCTCTGAAGAGCTGTTCAAAACCTTCACAGTTTCAGCAGAGGTGCACGCGCAACAGACAAGGAATGCAACAGTTTACTGTAGAGCTGCCTAAAGCTGCATAGGTTCGTCTTCCGCACTGCGAAACTTTTGAATGCACTGTGAGCTTTAGGTACGAAAATGTACCTACAAGCGACGACCGCCCTGGAGGGGTTTGCAGCTCAGTGGGCTGCCTGCCGCTACCGCGTGCAGATGTGACTTTAGGTAGGTATACCTACTTGAATCTTTATTATTTTAGCAAGTGGTCATAGTCACAAAATTATTGTTGAGGTGTGTGTGGTTGATGCGTGTATAGTCCGTAAAACTATTTCGCTAGAAACTTATTATTGAATTGAACTGACTGTAAAAGTACAACACGACAAGTCCGAGTACAATGTAGTGGAGGATGAATAAAGAATGTACCTACTTAATATAGAGCCCTGGGGTAATCCCACGAAGTTATTTTACTGAAATGGATTTCTGTATTTACATATCTGATTCCTATTTGAGGTTCCATACCTCGGATGCGGAATGATCTAATTTTATTAAAATAATTTCATGATCAACATAATCAAATGCTTTGCAGATCATTAAATATGCGATAGGTATTATTGGCTCCATTTAAAGCACTCATAATTGTTTTTAACTTAGACATACATATAAAAATACCTACAGGAGAATAGATAGATGGGTGAAAATTAAATCTATTGATTTATTTATGCCTGTTGCTTAAATTCTTTATAGTCAATATTATTATAAGATAGAATAGGTACAAATATGTTTTAATTTTGTCTGAAAAATATACTCATTAAATAAAACGAAATTCATTGAGTTATAATAAATAAATAAATAAATATAGACTTTTCTGCTTAGCAGAAGGCGGTGCATACCCATGCATTTAATTTTATTTCATGTTTAGTATCTACATTTAGTAGTCACCGAGGTAGTCACGTAGGTACCTACTCAAAATCCAGTATTTCATGTGAATGTGCGACGACTCGAACAAGTCAAGTCGTGTCGG
>WYDE02198704.1:0-10384 GCA_009867175.2 Adela reaumurella | reverse complement strand
AACACTGCCCCTACCCCTACTCATACAACTACCCCTAACCCAAAACGTAGTACTACCCCTACTCCTATTCCTACAACACCCCTAACCCCTAACACTGCCCCTACCCCTACTCCTAAAACTACCCCTACCCCTACTCCTAAAACTACCCCTACCCCTATCGTCAATCGCTCGGTTTCGTGAGACTTGTCATTTCTCAAAAATTGCCTATGACTAGGAATTATAAGCGGCAAATGCCTAATTTTTTTTAATATACCTACTCAGTGAGATATACATAGGAATACGTAGCTTCATAGCGAAGCAACCTAGTAAATTAGTTTCGTTATTTTGATAATAATACCTAGGCATTTTTTTTATAAATACACATAAATAATGCATATGCATTATGTCACAGAAAACTGCATATTATAAACACGTTGATGATAAATATCTACTGATCTCGATATCAAATCCATTTCTAGAAACATGATCCATATTACATATAGACTTTTCTGCTTAGCAGAACGCGAAATTATTACCGGAGGCAATCTCTTCCAGTCAACCTTTATACACTACAACGCATGCGTATTGTTAGTGTACCTATCGGTTTCGTCAAATAAACAATATAGGTTTGACGTTAAATAAAATATGTAAGTAACAATAAATATTATATCTATATTCTATACATATAAGTGTAGGGACCAGTGCGTCTACCGGCTTAACATCACATGACTGAGTGAAGAGACTGCGCCACGATTTCAACCAATCAGACTGGCGAGTGAGTTACCGCTTACGATTGGTTGAAACATCTTCACTCACTCGTGTGATATTAAGCCGGTAGATGCACTGAACGTTATTATGAATAGCAATTCGTCCAGTAGAGCTAATCACCCGACTTTTCAGGATATCATTCAAATTGTATTGCCTTTAATTATTCGCCTTTCGAGCGTCAGATTGGCCGAGCGGGAAAGAGCACTCTTCTGAAGCGGGAGGTGCGGGTTCGATACTCACTGGGAGCACAATATTTATAACTTTAGAATTTGTGCTAAATGGCGGCTGATACTCCGGTGAAGGAAAACATGGTGAGGAAACCCACTTCCAAGCTGTTTGCTCACCGTGGAAGTGTAAGACTAAAAATCCTCTCATATCACGTAAATGAGAGAGGCCTGTACCCAGCAGTGGGGCGAATAAAATGGCTGCAAAAGAGAAGAAAGCCTTTCAACATCTGTATTGTACTTTCCGCCTCTCGTGAAAGCACTTCCTAGGTACACAAACTAAGTCACTTGTTCGAGGTTTTCGTCTCCTTTTCATTATTTTTTCCAACACTAAAATGAAAAAAACCAGAACAACATATAAGAAAACCCTGTCGACAATAATTCGAACCTGAACTACGGCTTGATCTGCCAACGCAGTACCAACTTCGCTTCCGGGGCAATACCTACTTCGCTACCGGCGCAATACCAACTTCGCTACCGGCGCAATACCAACTTCGCTACCGGGGCAATACCAACTTCGCTACCGGCGCAATACCAACTTCGCTACCGGCGCAATACCAACTTCGCTACCGGCGCAATACCAACTTCCCTACCAGGCCCCTACGTGTTTCCTTTATTTGTTGCTGACTTCATATGAATGTGTTTAACGCTCACTCAGCTTTCAAAGTAATCTTCATCGATTCATTAGTCCGTATGTTGTCGCTGTTCTAGGAGCTACGATTTCGAATTAAATCTTTGATTTTTGCATGCAAGTCGCTTACGGAATATTGATTATAAATCGCTGTAAAACAAATAAAGGTAACACGCCCACCCACGATTCGGACCTCAGGCTTGAGCTCGCAACGCGATACCAAACCATCGGCGGCGGCACAGCATACCGTTGAAGATGAAACGGTGAAGAGTAACTTAGAATGTGAGTGAACGTAAAAAATATCCAGATAAAAACAGCAACAATTCAGAGGGAACTGGGAAGTTGGTATTGCCCCGGTAGCGAATTTGGTATTACGCAGGTAGCGAAGTTGGTATTGCCCCAGTAGCGAATTTTGTATTGCCCCGGTAGGGAAGTTGATAATGCGTTGTCGGCACCCGAGACCCACGTTCGAATCTTGGTCGTTCGTGTTTTTCTTTATATATTTGTTATTCTGTGTATTCATTTACATTTGTTTATATGTAATATGTATATTTATATAAAATATATATGTTATATATAATATGTATATGTATATTTAATATGTGTTTTTGACATGTATCATATTACATAGTCATAATATGAAGGGTCTTATAGTCCCACACTGGATGTGCGTTGTAGTTATTATCCGTTGTTTTTCCTTAAGGAAAGCGCAGCATACGATGTAGGTACCTACACCAGTGCGTGATACTTACATCTGATGGGTGCGACGAATGCCATGCCGCCCCGACAGGTGCTCTTTAACGCCCCTTTTAAATGACTCTAAATTGTACTTTTGGGGAAATAATTCAGAGTTTGTTCCACTATTTTATAGTCTGGAATATATAAGTTCTTCCGAAGCGAGTGTGTCCGATGTCCACAGAATTCCCAGCTTGTTTCCACGTTGTGCCATGTTGTAGTGCTCCGGTGTCTGTGCGATCGTATCCCGTGTTCCGATCTCAAACAAATTTTTAACAGCTTCATAGCTTTTCGCGCAATTTGTTGTTTATCTTTTTATTGGGTTTTCGTGGCGAGAACCTTCTTAGCGAGCTTCCTCATTGGCAGCCATTAGCATACTAGTTCTTGTTTATCGAGACCAAACAAAAGACAATCGCTAGCCGATTCGGTCGATTGACTTGCGCAACAATAGGTACAAGTACAGTCACCCAGGGACATTTTACTGCTCAAAATATTCCCGATTATTACCAATATGAAATTGTTGAATATTCATTTTTAGTGGTCAGAAAAAAATGGTCGTAAAAACGCAAATAGCCGCAAAAATATAATGTGACAAGTCTAAAATTTTACAAAATTATAAAAAAAAATTTCTCGTGCTAAGTTTTATTTTTCTATACTTTCTTGTTCTATTCATTCGTTCAGTAACCACATATAATAGTAGGACCATACAAAGTTTTAAGACCTCTTCACATTTCAGTAAATTTCAGAAATTCAACTAAAATTCAAGTGATCTTAAGTCTACATTTTATAGTCTATACTATTGCATACTTCATAGTGGGAATCGGTAAGCTTTTGCGTAAGTAAAATGCCCCTCGGCGACTGTACTATACTGTACTACTCTATACTCTAAACCACGCCCACGCCACATAGTCCACCACCACGGGTTGATACAAAGTAAACTTTTTTTATGTGTAGTATTTAATACGTAGTACGGCGGATGATTCTTATCCAGGATATGAACATACTTTTTTAATTATTTTTTTTATTTAATTACATAAAAATTAAAATATTTTGTTAGGTCATATCTCGGGAACCATTGATAATTGACCCATGAGTTTGGCACTCAGAATAAATTCGTCGAGATCTACCCACGCGTTAAAATTAGGGAACGCCCAAATAATAAAGTCAGCATGGGACTGTATTATGTTACCGATCGCGATGTTATCGTTTCCACTTTTGCTGTATATATTCAGTAAGCGTCTTGCATGCTGAGCAAAGAAAAATCAAACGAAAATTTAAATTTTACATATTATATTATACAAAAAGTTTATTAGAAATTTCATGACATTTCAAATACGTATACAATACACGCAGCGAGCTTCTTCTTCGAAATGTTGAACTCCAAAATGAAGCGATATCTGGAAGAAACAATGTACAATATCTATAGGTTTTAGTAATCGTTATTTTTTATTTTAAAACGAGGACTTAAACCACTTTTGTTTAATGTGTTATATCTCCAATATCACATTATCTACTTAATAAAACTCTTATCTCTTCCCACGCATGTCGTAAAAGGCGACTAAGGGATAAACAAGATAGCGTGCTAAAGGGCGACAGTCTCGCAACTTCTCACCTTGTCACGGTACTTCCACCGAGTCATGCAGCAGGTGTGTGTTCGTGCCTTATATGCTTCTTGATAAGATATCTTGTCCGAATACCTTGCGAAACGCGGTGGTTGGTGCTGTGCTGTAATTTACAAAAGTTCTTGCAGCATAACACCGATTGCTCTGCTTACCCCGATTGTCGGGATTCAGCTTGAGTGATATGTACATATGTTTGTAAAACTCTAAAAGTCATTCATTCACTGACAGACAACGCCTGTCCGGTAAACCGCTGGGTTTAGAATCTTGAAATTTGCACATAAGCTTCTTTTGTAACGTAGGTGGGCACTAAGAAAGGATTAAAAAAAATTAATCGCCTAATGGGGTTAAATTTAGAACGAATCTTTATAAATCGGTTAGAAGAAGACACTCGATTCGTCATTCTTTAGTTCTTTATTCAGCATTCTTATGGTATCTTATCCACTTCACATTAATTTGTCAAAATAATTTATTTTACATCCGGTTCGATTAGGCCCCTGAAGATAAACCGACAAGAAACTTCGAAGGATTTGTTTATCAAAAGTATTTCATACAATACGTTCTGACTAAATATACAAAAGGCACCGCTTACAGTATTATACTACAATTTGAGAGCTTGAGTAACAATGTTATAGTTTAAGCTTGCTAATTCTAAGTCCTAACTGGATATAATAAAAATAATTAAATATTTCAGGTGTCCAGCCAGAGCCCTTCTCAGAAAATATGATACTTGATTGTATCAACTCGTCCTAACTATCTTAATAAATGCTAATACCATAATGTAGTACATTTTCAAATGAAAATAATAAAGGAAACTTTACTAAATGTATCAAATAGTCAAGAATAATATTAATCCTGTTAGTAAAATAAATGATACAGATTGTACCATGTCAACATGTATATGCAGATAGAATTTCAAGACATTGTGTCAGTTAAGGCTTCTTTTACATTGCAATATGCCTTTCTTGCAAGAATACATTTTATATGTTTCTTGAAACAGGTATGTATGTATCATTCAGATTTTTATATTTCTATAGATATTTTATTATAGAATCTAAAACTATTACAGACAAAACTTTTTGACATTTTAGGTGACCTCTGCTTCGAAATTTTAATATTATCTTTATGTATAGTGTCATGATGATGTATGTCAGAATGCAGAGTAGCATTTTGTGTGTATTTTCTAATATATCATATGTTTTGATAAAATAAGCGCTGGATAATGTCAAAATTTCTAATTTACTAAATTTCTCCTTAGAGGAGTCCCCATATTTCATACTAAATATACAATGAAATGCTCTTTTCTGCAGAACAAATATTATGTTTACTGCAGCAGCATTTCCCTAGAACAATAGTCCTAAGACTATCAAAGTAAGCATAATAAAGAGTTATTGAAGCTTGTATACCACATACCTAATTCTTAAATTTTTTTAATGACATAGCTCGCTGATCTTAATTTACATGCAAGTTAAGTTTCATTGCAATTTATCATCAAAGATTACTCCTAGAAATGTCATTTCTTTAGAAATATTTAAAGTAAATTCTTCAGCATTATCAATAATTTCTTGGTTCGCATTGCATCTCTGAGTTTCTAGTGCAAAATGCATTAAATTAGTTGTCTTTACATTTTATAATAAATTATTGAATTCAAACCAATTATTTCATTGTATTACTATTTTAAATTATCCACGCAAATCATTAATTTTTTTTTTCTTTAATACCACTGAAATATCATCAGCAAACAGTATTAATTCTATATAATCATTAATGCAACTAGAAATGTCGTTAACGTAGATCAAGAATAAGAGGGGCCCCAGAATAGAACCTTGAGGAACACCCATGGAAACTGTTACATCCAGCAGTAATGATATTTGCGTCCCGCACACGCGCCGTTGCATGTCCACCGCGTTTCGTCGGCAACACTCGTGGCCGCACGAAAACAGTGAATATTTTTTACAGCAACACGGTCGTTACCTTTTTTGACCACCAGTCATATTGCAGTGAAAGGGATAGTGAACGAGCCGATTTATCCGCGCGCTCGCGTTTCAAACACGTTTTCTTCATAAATTCGCAATAAAGAGTATACATAATGTTACCTTTTTGGAATCTGCAATAAATTTCAAATATTTAAAGTTTATTTTTATATTTTTCAGTTGAACAATGACGGAAACAGCGAAGCAAGTTCCCGGAATTTACATACCTATGAATAACATAAAAACTACATGGAGAACCAACGTTTTAGAAATATATATAGAGAAGTAGAAAAAATACGGTAACCACTGAGCCAATGACGCTGATAAAACGTTCTCTTTTTATTTTTTTTATTTTTCCTTTGTATGCATTGCTGCCACTGTCTTCTTCTGTGTAATCTGTGCCTAACGATGCTGGAGGCAAATTGAATTATTGTTTGTATCTTTGTATGTATTCTTTTCTGTTTTTCTCTGTTTGTTTTTGGCTAAATAAATAAAATAAAACAACATATCAGCAAGATGACAGCCTTCAGCAACACTAATGTTGATGTAGTATATTTCTTAGCTTTTTGGCTGCTTTTCTGCACATATCAAGTGGTATGGCATGGCAGATGATTAATCTTTAATTTTGTTTGGAACTTAAGCTCTACTAATATTTATTTATTTATTTATACATTTATTACGCTCACACATACTTATAGTACACGTGGGCAACAGGTAGCACCTAAAGCCGGAGGCAGTTTATTCTGGCGTACCTGTGGCACAATACAGCTAATACTGATATTTGTTTTCCAGTTGGTTAAAAATTAGGCAATGTTGCTGTGTTATAAGAACATAAATCCTGAAGACGATTTTTATGAAGAGAATTAACCAATGTCTTCCAGCTAACAAAGCAAAAACCGTCGGCGAATATAAAATGTGGACTATGCGACCAGGCGAGTGTTGTTGAGCCAAAATCTTCAATAATATAAGTAATATATTTGTCACCTGCCAGATTTCCTGATGTACACCATGTATGGAGATAATTTGTTGATGTCCAATTCTTGTACAGTATACGTCCCCTGAAATCAGCATTCGTTCAGTTGAATTGATTTTTCCCTCAGTCAGAGTACTTTAGAAATTGATAAGCTTTTAATTTACCATTGAAGTGAGTTTTTAAACACGCTAAGACCAAACAAATAATAGTATTTGATCAAATGTTATGTTTATTGCTCTCAAATTAATTACAGTAATAATGAAATTAATAGCCCCTAAAATTCATTTTCAATTAATTTGGAGGAAATAATTCCGCAGGGAGTGCCTTTCGCCGATTTGACGCTTAAACATATAAGTTCTACGGAGTGGTGTGTCCGCGTTGATGGAACGTCCACTGAATCCTTATTCAAGGGTCCATTCCCTGTATGTTTTTTTCCTAGATCGGGGGTAGAAAACGGTGGGATCGTTTAACATCTACGAACATTCTTCATGGTACAAGCGGTAAAATACACACAACGATCGAATGAGACATACGAAGCTGAAGTACCTTGACACATCTGGGTCATTTATTAGCGCTGCACTGGATTGAATCCAAAGAACCAAGCTGGTCTGGCACGCACCTATGGCACCAAAGGTGCGAGCAGTGCTCTACGCAGGACCGAATTTGAAATTTGTAAATAAGTAGTCTTTAACCAAGTGTGAAGGACCGTCTGACCTAACTTTCAGTATTTTAGAAGCTAACTTGGCTGTGTCCTCTATGTGCAGCCCGAAATTAGGATTTGCTTAATTTCAACTCCAAGAATCATAGCTCTATTGGTCGATCTTGAGTTTTTTACCATGGAGAGATGGGGCTACGTTTAATGGTTTTCGTTTTGAGCTGAACGCACACCCGAGTTTCTTAATGCGTTGAACTCGACAAGTTTTTCAGAACGATTCCTTACACGCTTTCAAGGATTTCGTCAAGTTCTACAATAATGCAACGTCATTCTTCTACCTCGTTCTAGCTGAACTGATGGTGATAGCTTGTATACCTCGCTCGCACCGTGCTATCGTCTGCGTAGCAATCAATGGTGTCAAGTTCCAGCATTTCGTTGATAAACGGCAAAAAGGGAGTGCTGGACAGACGAATCTCTCAGGAACACCAGCGTTCACTGACGTAATCGCAGAGTATAAAAGGACAATAAAACATTTAATGTAATTTTAATTAAAAATTATATTATACTTACATATCGTATCAATATCGCAGGTAGGCAATATGGTAGGAACTGACCATTTCAAGAAATCCTAAACTTAACATGTAACCTAAACTAACCTAACCTGTCAATTTGTAGAATTAACCATAACATTACGTTATCATCATTTCCATAACCAAACTTAACCTTACCTAACCTAACTTAACCTATAGGTATATAACCTAACCTAGCGCATTCCAATTCATGGACAATTTCATGATTTTGTAGGAAAATTTCTACGAAATGGTGGCAGAGAGATTTCTATGACATATATACATCAAATCTTGACTTCAATGGTTCTTTTAATCGTAAGCCATGTGTCCAACATAATGTTCAGAATAATTGAATTGAATATAATAGTTTATTAAATACAAAAATTGTATACGTCAAAATACTTTAAAAAACAGTTGTAGTAAAACAGTTTTTGGTACAATAATTAATTATTGGTTAATTGTTAATTAGAGTAGACCATGTACCTATTCATAAATTATAACAATCAGAATTTAATTCTATATTTCTTTTTATAATAATTATGAAGCCGACTCAGGACTCCGATATAAATTATTTGAATGAACAGTAGGCCTTTTCCACCAGATGTCTCTTCAAATGCGTCAGTGCGTCTATCAGTGGGCTGAGATTTTATTTCATGGTTTATTATGTTATAAATTGTAGGTCCTATGGTGAAAGATTGTTTTTCTATCTCTGGAAAATCTCATTTTCGCAGTTACTGTAGAGTCGTAGTCCGTACCTCTCGCTAGGCTCGTTTGCTCTAGTAACTACCTCGAAAATATACATAAGGCGAACTGCAACCGGACAAAGCTTAATGTGTTTACCGCTATCTTGCCATAATACTCAATCCGTTTTCTATTGTTTGCATATAAAACATTGTTTTTTGTCAGTCAAAAAAGTATCAGGAATTGATAATTTAATTCAAATTCCAAATTCAAATCAAATTTTTTTTTGTTGCTAAGTTGGCACAAGTACTTTCTTTTCTGGCGCGGAGTTTGAGCACCAACTATCATTTAGTTTGTTTACAGTGCTCGATTTTGTTAGTTCATGCCAGGTGTGTTTTGCGATTTTTATAATGGATAAAAACATCGAACAAAGAGTTTGTCTCAATTTATCATGGCAAATGGAATTTCGTGTTCCGAGTCACTGAAAATGTTACAAAAAGCTTACAGTGAATCGACATTATCAAAAACACGTGCAGTGGTACAGTGCGTTCAAAAGCGATGTAGATGTGGTGGAAGATTTGCTTGTCTCCGGTCAACGTCTGCAACTGAAATTAACATCGCTAAAGTGTAGGAAATGTGAAAAATCCTCATTCATCCTCATCCTCTTCCTTGAGAGAGATAGCCGCTGAACTTTCTGTGTCTCACGAATCGATTGGTACCATTTTAAACGATCGCTTGGACATGAAACACGTTGCCTCTCGCTCGACTTGTCCCGAAAGATGTGAATTTTCTTGAAAAACTCAATCGCGTAAAAGTCGCTGAAGAAAGTCGCTAGAACGAGTTAATTCCGACTATACATTCGTAAAACGCATTGTTACTGGTGATAAGACATATGGGTTTACGAGTTTGACATGCAAACCAGTCATCAAGCTTCGGAATGGTGCCTTCCAACTGAACCGAAACCGAAAAAAAACAAGCCAAAGTCGATCAAAAGTCAAAGTTATATTGATGGTTTTCTTTGACTATCGCTGTGTTCTCTGAATTCTTGCCAGAAGGTCAAACGGCAAAGAATATTATTCGGCTTTTCAGAGAGCAAATTCGAAGAAAAAGGTCAGATTTGTGGAAAGAAAATTCTTGTAGTTTGCACTACGACAACGCGCCATGGCACAAGGCCATCATTGTGAACGAATTTTTGGCCAAAAACTCAACAAATACCATCGAACAACCACTATATTCACCCGATATGGCTCCGGCCGACTTATTCTCTATCCAAAACTCAAATCACCACTTCGAGGCACCAGTTTTCAGTCGATAGAAGATATAATATATAATTCGCGGCGAGAACTGAAGTCATTCAAGTTGCCGTAAGTGTATAATTTTGGAAGGGGCCTACTTAGAAGGCGATTAAATATATTTGGAGGAATAAAAAGTATTGTATTATTGTCAGCCTTGATAGCTCAGTGGTGCAGAGAGTCAAATGTCGCTATTGCTTGTTAAGCGACGCTGGGTGCGGTCAGTACTTGGATGGGTGACCGCTCGACCGTTAAAGGCTGACCGAGGTTCGGATTCCTCGTAAA
>WYDE02198693.1:0-10386 GCA_009867175.2 Adela reaumurella | reverse complement strand
AGATTTTAAAATCCGGAAAAATTGTGCGCATACCAGGTTTCGAACCCACGACCTCTCGGGTAAGAGGCGCGCGCTAAGCAACTAGGCTAATTCGCAACTTTGCATATCTTTTATGTTTATTTCACGGTGTTCGCGGTTAGATGTTCATACATACATACATATCACTCACGCTGGATCCCGCCAATCGGGGTAAGCAGAGCAATATGTGTTATGCTGCAAGAACTCCTGTAAATTATAGCACAACACCGACCACCACATTTCGCAAGTTATTCGGACATGATATCGAGCAGCATGTAAGGCACTCAAACCCACCTACTTCAAGGTGAGAGGTGGCGAGAATGTCGCCCTTTAGCACAGCATCTTGTCCTTTTAGATGTTAGATTTTTTTTAAAATTGTAACTGACACGGTTTGGCTACATCACCTACAACGTCTGGTGTGTACCCATAACATCGGGTGAAATAGGTGCCATGTCAGTGCTTCCCCATTTGATCGTGCCGTGGTGATCGTGATGTACTTCCTTCAAATCTATTACTCCATACCTTGCGTAGAATACGAATATTAAAGAATGTTTTCCTTGACTTCTACTCTCGACGATTTCGTTTTAATCTCCCAAACATTTTTAACATTTTCTTCGGCTAACGTGTATGCCTACCCATAACGTTTATGGGGAGGTCAAATACCTTTCTCAACCAAAAATGAAAAATTCTTTAATATTCATGTTCTACGCAATGTATGAGTTTGAAGGAATTTCACCTGACCGCGAACATCATATCAAATCAAATCAATCAAGCAGTATTTTCATTTTTGTACTTCAGTTTAAGAATACAAATGCATCAACAATGTGATTGTTGATGGTAGGTACTAATATCAGCGTCGTTAGCTCAGTGATTGCGATATTCAGTATTCGATTACCGAAGTTAAGCACTGCCGAGCGCGGTTAGGACTTGGATGGGTGACCGCTTGAACGTTGACGCTGGTCGTGGTTTGGATTCCACGTTAAACTGTAGGTCCCATCCCTCTCTTTAAACGGTGGTAGGGTTTTCCATCCAGTTCAGTGTAGCCGGCTAGAATTGAGGGAAGCGCTCACATGGCACCTACCTACATAATTCACCAAGGTGTTTAGGCTGGCATCACTGGTACCGGAAAACTGGTGCATTAGGTGATGTAGCCTTCCATGTCAGTTTAAAAAAAATCACTGCCAAAACAATAAATGCCAACTTTTTGTAGGACTTCATCATGCCACCCACTATTAGATACATGAACGTAACATCACGGTGCGAGCGAGGTGCATTATTAAAACCAAGACAAACTTAAATGAGATTAAACCAGGAAGAATGAATGAAGTTCTATCTTTGTGCGCTTGTAGGAGATTGACAAATCTAATTTTATCCAGAAAATTTTCAAACGGCACTTCTCTGCAGTTTGTTGTAAGCTCGTCCATGCCGCGGGGATGTGAACAGAGGTCGTCCGTCTGTGGCCGCTGACACGACAACACCACGCTCCCTTACATTTTTAACTTGATGCTCATTTTTAGCGTTTTTACTTTCGAAAGACTCCAGCAAGTAATTTCGAAATTTAGATTAAGACTGGTAAAGATATGTGTCGTTAACGATTAAAAAAAATTGTTTCGAAAACAATTTACTTAATAATGTGTGTGGGTTTTCGTGAGCTGACTTTCCATCTAAACCGTTGAACCTGCTTTTTTTAATATTCACATTTGTGGAGTAAGTATCAACATATCTTCTCCTGAAAAGTTCATACATAAAGTGAGAAAGTTTGTGAGGTTTCTAATGTTTATTTTATCCTAGTACACAAACAAACAAACAACACAACTAAAAATATACTATATTAATTATCTTAAAAGTACGTAATAATATGAATACAGGAAAAAAAATTCTGGTCTTGATACATGCTCCGCATAGTAAGTTTATTCATTATTATTTCATATGATCCCTGTTTTCCAAAATATGATTTACTGAGCTGTGGGGTCTCTCATCCGGAGTTCATAGTAAAATGGGAACGTGCGTTTGATTTTATTTCGTATATCTTTTATCTTAGAGGTTCATTACTAGCAGTGAAGCGGCTCGAACCCCACGCGGCAACATATTTGTTAACTGCTCACACCTGCGAAGGAATATCAGGATGACACATAGCCTAAAACCACCCTCAGTTGATACAGAATACGTCATTGAAAACCACATGGCTATTGATTTAGTAGTTTTCGAGTTATGAGCGAACTTAAAACCGCGACATTGCAAAGTTACAAACACAGAATATGTAGTTACACAGTTTCTTTTTTTTCTGTTAAGATCTAGGAAATACACATATTTTTGTGAATATATTTAACATATTCACAAAAATATGTGTATTTCCTCCTCTTATATTTTGAGAACATCATGCACTAGTTCAGACATTATATTAAAGGTCATGCTTCCTTATTATCATTTTATCTCCCCTCCCACCATTCCCGAAGTAGACCAGCACCTGCTTCCCGGCCACCCAGCGCAGCGCGACTTTCTCCCTCAAGTTCCATTTCCTTCCTCGCAATAAGTTAAATCCCGCCGGATTGCGCATCTTTGTTTAGAGGATAAAGTTGTGCAATTATCACGCTCGGAATCTCGTTAAGCGGCGCCACCGTCGCGTCAACACCTGCACCCGACACGTGGCGCTGCCGGCAATTAAAAATCGATTTATTGACGCCCTAAAACTTTATTGTCTTTGCTGAAAGACCTAATCTATCGTCGGTAGCCATTGGTAGCTTAGTTTGAGATTAGAAGTGCTGCAGTCCGGTTTGAGGATTTTTTAAATGTATTTTTTGTCAAGATATCAATATTTTTTATTAGAACCGTCACGTGTGGCCTGGTCGATGAGCAGGTATGCTCGTTTGGCAGAGACCTTGCCTCGTGAAAATCACTCAGCGAAGCGTCTTGCCGTCTAGTTGACAGATAACTTTAGCAGTGTCCAATTGATTTGCCAAATATTTATACAAATTTGCCATTTCTTCGATATTCCTTTCGACGCGCTTGCCTATATTTTATTTTTTCTTTAATCAAGCCACGATTTAAGGCATCATGAACATACAGCAGGCATCTTACACAGTCTGTCTATTTTTGACCCAGTATCGGCTTCTTTCAGGTTATAAAACCGATTTCGATATCGAAGGCGAATATCCCTGGCGATATTATACCACTCATCGTGAGATTGTGGAACAGTCTAATAATTTGCAATTTACCTATCCCAGGCTCAACTATCAACTCGAAGAAATGCTAATACTAGTCTCAGATAGCTTTCCACTACTTGCACGACTAACATCGCAAACTATTCTATCATTTTTCTACTCACAATTCGCTAGTGCTAAAAGAGACTTGATATTTGTTGCAGAAATTTCCTATGTGATATATCTTCGAAAGAACATCGGTTCATACATCCTCCCCGATCCTCAATTACAGCTTATGAAATCCAAATAATATGTTTCACCACCTATTTATTTGTTCTCTATTTAAAAATTTTCTAAGTTCATACGTTATAATTAAATGCAGAATTATAACTAAGTAATTAATAAAATTGTAAAAGTCACTGACTAACTGGCTCACTGACAGACAATGCACTTCGCAATGCAATCGCCCCTCTTCTTCGCGAAACATCCCTGGGATAGGTTCCTCTTAATAAAGATATCGGATCGTGTTGTGGTACTGGTTGGGAGGTGGCGCGGAGGAGTTATTTGATAAACCGCAGGCGGACCGACGGGCAAAAAGCTTGCGTTTATATATAATTATTTTGATACTCGTAGTACAAGTGTTTTAAAAATATATTTATTTTTATAGAATAATTGTCTTAAGTCAAAAAATAATTGTTTTGTAATAACTAATAATTTTTTTACAGGTAAGTTATCTCTCCTAAGGAGACTCTACACCAAGTCTTGGCCGGTCACAGAGGTACATAATATAATTTATAAATAATATTAGTAGGTAATAAAATATTGTTTTTATTTATGGTTTATAGTACCGGTTTATGGTTTTTAGTACCGGTTATGGCTTTTAGTACCGGTTTATGGTTTATAGTAAGCATAATTCATTACATAAATTTCACATATTTATAGAAACAGTTATGCATTGGAGGCATCTGTAAGCGTCGGCTACATCGAATTAACTTTTTATAAAAAGGCATATATCCACCTACTCGTCATTCTATTAACTGTATTCGTTTAAGTTGCCCAGTCAGAGTAATCGTAAGTGTTTTGAGATAATGAGATAATTCAAATTTTCTCTGCTTAAAAATAATAATTCACGTGTTTATTTCGAATCCTTTGTGACCAAATTAGTTCTTCGAGGAATCCTTTATTCACTCGAAATAATGAACTTAGTTTTGTATACAGAAATGTACACCAACATCAAGCATTCACCGCAACGGAATACTTAATGTTGAATTAAATTTGTACGTAGTTTTGAGTGGAGCCGGCTACGGCAAAAGGCGGATCTAAATTTCGTAGGCATCTCTCGAATTCGCTTCGTCTCATAATCGAGTTTGTGAATTGTCCTCAAATGGGAGAATTGCCGAGTCCTGTAGCGTCGTCGTCGTGAGAACTAATAGCGTTATCCTATACTTAAATAACAACGATTCCAGATAAAACTCCGTCTTCTGCTAACTTATTCTGTGTTGTGGTCTCATGCATCAACATAGAACGTAGGCTTCTCTATGAAAGCGGACTAAACTCTTTGTTGGAAAAAAAAATTACCTTGCACGAGAAAAGACAATAAGAATCTCATAATATTTAAATAAGAAGTACAAGTAATAAAATTAATAATGATGTTGCAAATCGCCGAAAACGTAAGAAGCGAAGCTCATTAGTGGATGAAGCAAAAGATGTATACATGTGGAATGCCGCTAGACTGGCTCTGCTTATCCCTCCGGGGAAGGGTGTGTGTTTGATCTCCCTAAGTGCAAGGAAATTATTTTATGAGCTCGTTTAAAACAATAAATGTTCATTCTTAGCCATGCCATAATTGTGTAGTAATATTATATGTGATGAGTATAAATGATCACTCGGAATGTGTGTTGTTCGGAGAGCAGAGTTCATGTGCAGTGCAGAGGGACCACATGAAATAAATCTGAAAAGACATTATGCGCAGCTTCTCCTCGTAATACTAAGAAAGAATCAAGGTAAAACTCCTTTGAGGGCAATTAATTTTTTTGTATTTTTAAACATTGGAGATGGTTTTTTTTTCGGGTAGTAGCGGGTATATTTAAGAAAAATTGCGTAAGAGCGCATATCTCAAGAAGGAAAAGACGTAGTTTGTTTAAATTAATTGTTCCAGATAGATCTCACTGAGACCAACAATCATTTCCTAGATGAAAAAAATTAAGGAATTCACCCGGTTGAGCAGTTATAATACTTACTTGTAATAGTTATAATATTTCGAGAAAATGTTTACTGTAAGATCATTATTCTGTTGCAAACTTTTCAGAAGAGAAATTTGCATCGCAGCGTTTTGGGTATGCAAATTTGTATATACTTTTATCGAACTAAACAGTTCGACTTCTTCTTCTTTGTTTTGGAGCCCCCTATACATACTAAATCTATCGTTGTTTTCATACGACCTGCCTTTCGCCTAGGATCGGTAGGTGCATACGAGAGAAATGTGTCAACCTTTTTTCTATATTTAAAATATATACCTAGTTTGACCGTTCTGGATCCAGGGATGCAACGCCTTACTGATTAGCTACAATATATATTTCTATATTATTGTTAAGAAAATGGTATAAATTTCAGTCTTATTTACTAGGATTTCGGTTCAAAATGCTAACACTGAAATAATTGTTGTAATATCTTTAAAAATTACACAGTTATAAAACTTTTAGTTAATACTACCTCGAAAATGAAATCGCGCGTGAGCCGAGTGAAACCACGACGCCTACATGCAGCGTCACAGTTGCTCTGCCCATCGTCCCAACCGGACGTCGGACCCGTACGCGTAAGAAATACCATTATTGTGTACCTATGTATACTAAAAACCAAAAATTGGAGAAAGGTTTAATCGTGGTGACTTCAGTAACCTGTCAATAGTATTATGTGTGTATGCTTATGATTTTTTTGTGCAATTATCGGTCATACACTATTTGCCGAAATCAGTACGAAAAACATACGAACCGTTGGCGTGCAGGTCGCATCGTATTCACTCTTAACCATCTTTTTGTCGAAAAATATATAATTGTCAATCTGGCTTAGGACAAATTTGTATTTTCCTTGAAAAATATAAATCTTTTAAATTTATTTCCTTTGTGAAAACGAACCATCATTACTGAGTAAATTATGGTTTAATCCGCAGATAAATATATCACATAAATAATGATACCTACTGGAAATTCGGTTTTTAATTTGAAGGATTTGTGTAATATTTCAAAATGAATTTAAGTAAACGTTGCCATCGCGTCGACATTCGTGTCAACTCTCTAATTAGGTACATTTAAATATTTAACTACTGGATATCTCATTAAATATTACTGTATTGCAAGCGTGCGACCCGCTCACCCGATAGTAAAAATCAACGGATGGAAAGAGAACGCGGGCGATGACACTCTTAAATATTTTATCTTTACCCCGAACTGCAGCAAGCGACATCTCGCGACAGGGGCACATACAATGTCGCCTCATAAACGAAGAAGCTTCTACGATAAAAGCACGAATCGTGCTTCATGCCAAATATATAGCAGTATTTATTTTATTATAGGTAGGGTTTTCCAAGCTTTATGGACGGAGAAATATATGTCGCAATAAACGATCAAGGATCGAATTCCCTATACAACATTGTAGTAGCAAAACACAGCTTTGCTATTATTGTCGAAGGGTAGCACGTCGTAAAGGACGTATCGTTTCGAACTAAACCTTTAATCTGTGGCTTTTTAAAATCCACTTTGATATTTTGCAATATTTTTCATACAAGAACAGGTAATATACAAAATATTAAAATGAAATGAAAATATACTTTATTGCACAATAATTCATAAAAGGCGGACTTAAAGCCTAATATTCTTAGCCTTAAATATTCTCCTAGACAAGAGATTGTTTAGAGTTTTGGTACTTTTGGTTGTATCTGTATTAATTAATATCCTCTAATTTCTCAGTAAATACCTTTAGGCGGAAGAAAACATGCATGTTTTTCAAATGTATAATACATATTATTTTCTGGGTGTGATGTTCGACCGTAATAATAATTAACATTGCGTAATATCGAATAGGCACACACTTTTATGCATGTAGATTCAGATGATTGCCTCCATCAATCGTGCGCCCGAATGGAAGCTAATAAACGTACGAGTAGTCGACACGTGCGGCGCCTGGCGGGCGTCAACGCGGTGTGAGGGCGGCGCCCAAGCGGAGCGGGAGCGTTCAGGCGGGCGGCGCGGCGCCTGCAACGCGTTCGCGGCGCCTGCAACGCGTTCGCGACGCCAGTTGCCGACTTGTGTACGTACATAATTGCGATTAATTGCTCTGCGAACGACCGATATGCTGTTGGAGCGATAGGTATGCGACGGCGCGTCGCCGTAGGTAGACCGTACCTGCAGCTACGTTTACACACCGGGAACAAATACAAACACTCCACCCCTTGTGATAACAAGAGCGAGCGCATGAGAAAACACGAAACGCGTCAAACTATTTGTGTAATTGTAATTGTTGTTCAGTATTTGTCTTGCTAAAATATCTTTGAACATTAATAAATAAATAAACCGTTTAGCTATACAATTTTATATATTATATTTTTTTAACTAGTTCAGCTCGGCGGCATGTTGTATGAGTTAGCCAGGTGATTTCGCAATTTTTAGATAAAAAACTATTAATGTAACGGGTAATGGTTGATTATCGCATTTGGTTCAGGAATAAACTGATCATCAGTGACTCTCCTTTTACAAATCGTGTGCACATGTAATTTTTTTATATTCTTTAGATTATTACTCTTCATTATTTACGATCAATCCAAAAATTGTAGAAGAAAATGGTTCTATTCTTTATGAATTAACATTCCTATTCTCGATGTACTCGTGTGACTGTATCGCAATAGTAAAATATAATGTTGTAAGACGAGATGTGCGATCAAGAATATTTCACGGAATAAGACAGCTGCAAAAGTGCTAACCTTAAGAGAAAGACTGGTATTCGCCTAAAGGAAAAGTGTGACATAATGCTTTACTGCTTTTAGTAACGGACTTTTGTCAACGGCCGAGGTTCCAGTTCTTCAATCATGTAATCATCTAATACAAGGTAGACGTACGCCAGCCTTGTCGTAACAGGCTTCGCAATACTTGGAATGGAATTTGAAGAAAAAAATTCTGCGAAGTTTCTTGCCAGTTCTTCTAGCAAATTGAAAATTGGTGTATGGCGATCTATTGCCACATAGGATTAACCTACATTTTTTTCAGCAAGATCGGTCAAACCCTTCAGGTGGAGTTGCGCGGACAAAAAAACACCAAACCATGTCCAGACAGACAGACACCAAAAGATTTTTGACCCTAGTCGAGGAAGTGCCTTCGCTTCGCTAAGACAATAATTAATGCTAATATGTATGCACATATACGTATATACTTTTTGTTAACAAAGGTTGTTACTTCCAAACGTAACAGTGAAGAAGTTATTCTGTGTGTAATTATAATAACTATACAACTATTGTCCTTTTGCTTTGATGTGAATGTATAATATGTTAAAAAATTTTATAATTTTTTAGTAGTTTGGATTTTATAAACTATAAGCATTTGCATTCGCAACTCCTCAAAAGAATTCGAATTCTACCGCGTAAGTATTACACTAATAGGTACCTGAAACATGGAGTATATAGCATGACCTCTATAAAAAAAACGACTAACACGCTGACTCATACAAAATGCGCACATTGAAATCAAAAGAATGATGGCCACCACACTATTTCCGGAGTGGAGCAGCGAGCGCGGCACGATGGCCGATCCATCTTGTTCAGGTCTGCGGCACCGACTCACACTTTGTATATCGATTCAATTTATAACCAACATTTTGTACGCCGTAGTTTTTGTGCATCCAAATTAATGAGAGCAGTGTTTGGTCGCGACGTTGCCCGGCGACTTGAGCTCAGTTAAGTGTCTGGAGGCGTGCGCTGCGACGTTGATTTATACTGGCAACTTTCGAGGGTTCACCGAATGAGCATTATATTGATCGATCTACCGAAAGTCTCTGACAAACTAATGCGGTTACATCAGCACCATCATTGTGTATACATACCATCACGATTCATCCCCGGAGGGGTAGCCAGAAACAATCGTGCGCTTGACCCATTCCAGACGTACATCCTTTATCCTTTGCTTCATCCACTGTCATATATCACTTCACAAATGCATAGCTGTATGGGTGCTGCGAGCTTGCCCCTTTTCGCCTAGGGCGACCTATTTCAACCCTCCTTCCACATTCGCTTCCTGTATGTGTTAGGTGATTGTCACACCATCCATTCTCTATATGTTTCCAAACCATAACTTTCTCTATCCTTGTCTTCTTTCAATGCACATTCTTCTCCTACACATTCATTATTCACTTTATCTTTCAAAGATGCACCAAATAGTTTTCACAATGACCGCATTTAAACTGCATCTTTTCTACTTTCATGTCGCTCCCATCATAACCAAGAATCACTGCCATATACGTAAGTATAGGGACCAGCCCCCCTATTATGGTCGCAGTCAGTGTAATGTCAAGTGATTAATGAAAGGGACACAGATAGTGAATTCAATACAAAATGTATGTTCTTTCCTCTTGCACTTTGTCGATTTAATGTCAGTGATATTACGATAGTTACCCCCCAGGACGCTGAAAGGGCCCACCCCCGCATGGACACCCTCCTTCTCCTACTTCTCCACTCTATTCTTTTGGATGATCGTCTAGTATTAAATTTTTCAAATTAAAAGTCAAAGAGAGGACATAGTTATTTCCTATGTCTGAGTTTGAGCTAGAGACAGTAAATGATCATGAAAACCTGCAACGTTATTTCAGTCAGACTCCTTCAACGAAAAAAGCTTTCTCCTATATGTAATGTGTAGCCAAGTAACTATAGGTAGACTGGCTCAGTCATTTGTGCATGTACTTATGATAGATCTAAGATGTGAAGTGTGTCCCAGCCGGCGTATGATGCAAGTGGCGATAAGACCAGCTCTCAGACCACAGCGCTCGAAGCTGAAGACTGCTCCCACTGCTCCAATTCCTCGCGTTCCATGTTTCAAGCAGGAGTACGGTGGCCCTCCAACTCTACTGCTCGAGGCGTCTTTTGTGGAAACCCTTAGTTAGACTTAGGTGTTCCCGGTTGCAACCATATATGTATATAGACCTAGGATTATAGATGAGTCACAGGCCAATAGAGCCTAGCAGCAGACTA
>WYDE02198692.1:0-16414 GCA_009867175.2 Adela reaumurella | reverse complement strand
CATATCTGACAGGCGTCACACCACCACGCATGAAGAACGACGTAAGGACCATGAAAAAATATTGCAAAATAGCGCTTACTTTTAGTCATTAAGAACTACTTCCGAAGAAACAATTAAATGCTCTCTACATTTTCGCTAGGTACTAATGAAAGGGCAATAATGTCTATGTATAAGCAGTACGTAATGACATTTGCGTGGCGTCACTTTTTAATAACTATTTGTATGAGGATTACTCCCCCATACATATGTCCTATCTCGATGTTGGATACCCATACTTTGGTCGTTAGTTCGTATCGAGTATACTTGTTTAGGAAACGGTAACTCAAATGATCCACAACAATCTAAACCGAATAGCATTGGGTTAGTCGTAGGCATTACTACAACTGGTAATTACTTTGTCTCACCTTTCGAGTAAACGTCGAAAAATGTTAAGCCTTAGCTCTTAAGTTTCTGTCTTGATAGGCGGATAGTTTTGGTGGTTTCGTCCGTTTTGGGCATCAAATTTTTTTCCATAGGTCTACGGTTATTATGGAATAGTCAGCCCCAGGGTCGTAGTACATTATAGTGTTGATACCAGCAATCTTGACATCAATGCCTTTACCTCTGTCTAGTATGGCATTGATGCTGTTGACAAAGTAGTGTTTATCGTTTCTGTCGTCGCTGTCTGAATCGTTATGAGTGGTGTTATCGTTAGTGTCCGAGTCTTGTAGTGTTTTATATCTTGATGACATGCTAGTTTTTGCTGCGGTGACGTGATGTATGCTCGCCCGGTCTTGATGCAGAAAGTTTCAAAATGCTCGTTTATACTGTATTCTTGGCATTTGTATTTTCCTGTGCTGCATTCATTGATACTATGCTTATCTTTCTTACCGCAGCGTAGACATTAATATTTTTGAAATTTTCAAACATCTTGGTTCCTGTGTTTGTGTGTTTCAGTTTTAGGTTTGTGTCTACGTTCACTCGTTCTAGGATACAGTTGCATGGTGTCGTTTTCTGTTAACTGACAAGATGTGCAAGAGGGAAGCACATACTTTTTGTATTGAATTCACTATCTGTGTCCCTGTCATTAATCACTTGACATGACATTGACAGCGAACGACCATAGTAGGGGGGCTGTATCGGATACAGAATCACCTCCACATGTCAGTTCAAAATTGGCTAACATAAAGCTTAACACCGTGTAAAATTTGTACTCTTTCGTGTTTTACTGTACTGCAAGATTAATGAAAACATTATTTGTTATTTTTCTAAATAGCATTGTATGTAGCTAATCTACGTAGACCAAATAAATGTGAGTCAGATATGTGCATCGTCTTTAGGCGAGTTCGATATCCATTTGACGTAAAAAATTTTTTAAAGTTCGATAAAACACAATGTTTGGATTTTTTCATAGCTGAATCCAAGTGAAGAAGTATTGCCAGATTTTTTTAAGAATTTTTCTTTATTTGAAATTTCCCTGACTCAGTTTGGTAGTAATAAAAAAATTAGGTATATTTGTTGACAGTTCTCATTAACGATATTGCACAGTTGTTGTTAATTTTTTCGAATGTTTCACGTTGTCAGTATCAGATAATGAGACTGCGCAATCTATATAACGTGTTGGAACATTTTTTTTAATGATAACCCATCATAATTTTTAAATGTAGGATTAATGCATTCTGAAGAAGATAGCTATCCTCAAGAATAAATACGAACAAAACGTGCAATTTATTACAATCTTAATTTCTGCTTAGATAAAATACTTCTAAATGTGGAATTTTAATCACGATCGAGAATTTTTCATTTAGGGGTAAATAATTTCAGCCGCTTTCCACTCAAAAATGCGGCCATATTTGATTTCAACGCGTCATTCAGCGCGGTCAGACGCCGCGTAGACGTAAAATTTTAAAATAAATTGCCTTCGAAGACAATTTCTAATTTAGAATTTGGTTATATTAGTGAGAACTCTAATTACTTGAACTTTCAGCTCATCAGTGCTAGCCAATACATAAAAACTTCGGGACTATTGACAGTGCCTATGACTTTGGATGCAGTGCGCGGGAAATGCTTTGCTGTCGCAACGGGACGTGAAAGTGGAAAATAACCCAAACACCGTGCTCAAAAAGGAGGCGCGCCAACCGGCTTTCTCGCTCCGAGTGACTCTGAATAAGCAGGGACATGACGATGCATCGCGCGAACGTAATGCGTCGGGGGCGACCCTCGAAAGCAAGCAAACTCACTGCCGAATTGTTTCGGGAGGGCAAATGCCGCGATTGTTCTGTAAGTGTCACTCGCATGGACTTTGCGAAGATCCTCGGCAAGTTTACCAAAGTGAAGATCCAATACGAGAGCGCCTCGCGTGAAAACCGTGTTGAGAAAAAGATAACCTCTCCGAGTACGAATGCAACCACTCCGAGTAAGAATGTAGTCTCTCCGAGTACGACCGCACTCTCTCCGAGGACGAATGCAATCTCTCCGAGTACGAATGCAATCTCTCCGAGTACGAATGCAATCTCTCCGAGTACGAATGCAATCTCTCCGATTACGAATGCCCGCCTGCGCAGCAACGAGAATGGGATGGTGCTCATACACCGCTCCGCTTACAAGGAACACCCCGCCAAGCAAGTCCTCGGCGGCGCTCGCAAGGCCCTACACAATGACGAAACCCCGCCGCGGAGACGCGGTCGTCCACCCAAAAACAGAAACATAGATCCTCCCAACGTGCGCACCACAATGCAGTACAGGATCATCTTCTACGACCGGAGAGCGTCGCAGGATCCATCTTCTGTTCCGGATGAGTTTACCTTTGTGGATCTATTGCCGTCGTTGAGCTCGGACGTGCTTCCGACGGAAGAATGGACAGTAGATTACTTACCGCGCAATGAACCTAAGAAGGATCACGTGTACGATCGCATTGCTGCCGAGCTTGAGGACCTCATGTACGATGCTAAGCCGGATGCTAAAACTGGTGAAAGCAAAGGAGATGATTTTCCATCCATCATGGACTTGCTGGGTGACGCACTGGTGGAACAGGAGCGAAACGAAGTGGCAAATAGACCGTCGGACTCTGCAGGCGCCAACGACGTAGAGGCCATCCTCAGGGGAGACATGGAGACAGCGGGAGACACCTCATCCGCAGCCACCAATTCTACAAGCTCGAAGGACGAGAAACCTGCAGACGCAGACCTGTGTGAAAACGAGACAAAGTCAGAAAACACTGAAAGTTGCAGTCCTAAGAAAGTAAGCAGCGACGACATAAAACCCAGTGACAGTATCGATAAAGAGAGTACAGATGTATTACAAGAAAATAAAGAAAAGTGTGACACCAATAAAGAAGAGACCAGTGTCAGTACGGGTAAAGAAAATGTGGAAACACTGCAAACAGATAAAAGTCCTGAAAAAATGGAAATCAGTCCTGAAAAAATGGAAATCAGTCCTGACAAAATGGAAGTCGTCGCAGACCGACCCACCGACGACGTATCTTCCAAAGAAAAGGCAGGAAATGAGAAGGATTCCCAAGATACAAATAATCCACCTGCGACACCCATGGAAGTCGACGAAGTAACGGTCGCCGGCGACACCGATCCCTTGAGTGTAGATCCGTTCTGCAATAACACAGAGACAACGAAGACAAATGGTAAATGTCCCATTCTAGCAGATGACAATGTTAACATTGCAACTATTAACTACATAGTTTTCAAGAGAGTCAAAAACGACGAGTGTAACCGGTTAGTTAAGTGCTCCAAAGATTTGAATTACTCGATAGAGATAGAGGGCAAGTCCGTCGAGCTACTCGGAGCTCCTAAATACATTTCGTGCGCTGATGATTTAAGACTTATGCTTCAGATAGTCCACGAGTGTGATTTGAACAGCTTCAATGTGGTCCAAGGAGGTTAAACACCTTTTTTTTGTGATTTTTGGCTCTTTCAAGAATTACAAGGGAATGCACTCGATATTATGTTAAATGTGGAATAACTAGTATCCTCCGCAATAATAGCGTAATCAACTGACGGATGTAACCTCTGCCATTTCAAACGGGTGCCTTGAGTGTAGGCTGCTTAACTGAAGTATGGATAAAGAACCTATTTTTTCCGTTCCAGAATTATTGGTTGTTACCTCTTAAAATTTACAAAAAGAAGCATAGCATTTACTTACGGAATGACTACAATGCGTAACATAAGCTTGATTTGAGTAAGCTAGTAAAACATTGGGCTCGGGAAGGTGCTGAACTCAGCACTCAATGGCTTCACCGAACATATCCGGGCCTATTGCCAGCAGAGAGAGGGTCAATCGATTTTATTACGTTTCTATTTCCATACTTGGTTTTACTAGATCAGTGGTTCCCAACCTTTTTGAGGTCTCGAACCACTTGACAAAAATAAAATGTTCCGTGGACCACCTACAAAACAGACCACTCGTCAAAATTTAAAACAATTTAATGCCATAGACAACTATGTATTATTAAAATTTAATTTAATCTTACAGTGGAAGTGGACACAATAATTTATTAAATATTAAAAGTCTAAATCTTTAGGGCGATGCCATTGCAAAGAAACACAATTTTTTTTTAGGAAATATTTGGGGGAAGTAGTATCTGGGGGCATCAGATCAGTGCCTTCAATGGGAAGTAAACTATTGAAACGTAATCACATCATTGTAAAAGTGTGCCAATTTTTTATTCAATAATTCCTAACAAAATTCAAATATGCCGATTTTGTGGACCTCTCGCGGACAACTCTGGAGGGTCTTACGGACCACGTGTGGTCCGCGGACCACCGGTTGGGAACCTATGAACTAGATAGTGTGTTATGGTAAACTGCAATGTATTATGCTCCCTTGTTTCTTCCACAAAAAATATCATAATGGATGCGCTACTTACTACAACCTAATGAAATTGTGTTGATGAGTGTAATCTGTGTGTTGATTGTTACTGGATTTTCCACAGATTGGCCGGGTTCTCCTTTACTTTTGCCTCCATTTTCTTTAAATTATATTAATTGGTATAGAACTTCCTCGAGTGAGTTCAGGTTTGAATTATGTTGTAAATAATTTAATTTCAATCATTTAGTTGATAATATTTTTTCTCATATATTAGTTACAGTAATTTTATAGTAAGAAAGTTATTAATGAATGATTTGCTGTGAGAACATTGAACAGGAATACACAAATTGAAGTCAGCTACCTACATAGTTTTTTTTTATGGAAAGCGTGATATATGGCGCACGCCAGGCGCTTAACGCATGGCCCGCGTTCCGGCCAATTATGTAAAAACGGAGAATTTCTCTTTATTACCCAACTATGTAAGGAGTGGTAATATTTTTAGGTCTAAAGTGTGTGTGTGTATTTCTGTACCCATTATGCTGTGGAGTGAGTGTTACGGCGTAACTGATTTCGATGATTCTAGTGTCAACCTTTTTGCCTAAGCTGGGAAGGAATCACTGCATAACATACATTTATGAAACAATGATGCAATATACCTATTATAATAAAATTTATATTTATCTTTAGAAGCGCCATCTATCAGTACAATAGAACAAATCATCTATGGTGCGAACAGGGACATATAATGTCGCTAATTTATAAAGTCTACTCGTAGTCGGGTTTCAGTTTTTATAAACTGAATTAGTTATTTTTATGTAGATAACGACTGCACTGGGAACGATAAGGCGAAGGGTTGTTCAAACGTTAAATTGAATTTTTTTTGCATTGCACTTTCGTTTTACATTGTGATCGTTACATGAAAAATATGCACCTTTTACCCATGCAATTTAGGTTTTAGTGGCTCCAGTGAAGCTATACCACAATTTGAAACAAAATCATAACAAAAAACACAATTTTGCAATGCCGCCCATTGGCGTGTGTCACTTTGACGTTTGTACGACCTTTCTCAATTGATTTACCTTGAGAAATTATCAAAAACCGGATAAGGTTTGACGACTTGGAACGGTATTTTTAAGAAATAATTTCTTTCCTGAGAAGTTCTCCGATTCTGGTAGGAACAATCAATTAGATATTATCCAGTTCTTGAGAAGTTATCCTTATCCGCAGCCAAGAGTTTGTTGTACAATTTAATCAACTAAGTATATATCATTATATTAGTTTTTTTCTTATATCTACTTGACCACAAATCTTTGGACCTCTCAGTCTGTCGATTCCTGTTCTTTAATGTTTTCATATGCATTAGTATATGATGTTCTGTATAGTTCTCCATGTAATATTTGTACCGATGTACATGCATGTATCTAACTTTTCTTTCTATATTTTTATAATTTAAAATGAAGCAATCTTTCCAATTAAAATACAATTTCCAAATGCCACACTGTATTTTCCCTTGTTCATTTCTATTACTAGGAAACCTAAAATACGTGTATATGAAATGCGTGGACATTTAAGGCACCCACTACTGCACATTTTATATTAGTTATCCCGATAATTTGAGCTGACGTATCCAAAGTATACATTTGTTGTATAACATTTTGAACTGCACACATTATTTCGCTCTTTATAATTTAATAGCATTGTATCTATTACATCTTCGTTGCAACTGCAACACAGCGAGATAGACATGAGGTAAATTTTACAGGAAACGATAATAAAAATAATAAAACACTTTAGCCTAGTACCGGGGTTAAATCAAAAGACAGTACTACTGCATTCCAGCTTATTATTTCATTGTAAAGACAGATAATAAAGGAAGACAATTAAGCGGTATTGCCATAGAATAAGTCTCATGTAAATGTCGATTCAGCAGTATCACCGTCAAAATGTATAGGCCATCTGAGAATTTAATTCTAATTTTTGCTAATAAAGCAGCAATTGTTTTTTTATTAAAAGAGTTAATGCTAAATATACAATAAAAAGTAACAACATAAACTTTACCCAAACAAATAGAAAACAAATTTTAATTACCGTCTATGTAAAGACAGTATTTCAGTTCATAAATTGAATGTTGCAATATTTGCATTGATTTTTTTTTATAGCTACCCGTGTTTCTAACGACGCCCATGGACATTCGGTTGTATGGGGGGTTTCGAATGCCATGCTGGCCTGACAGGTGCCTATTCATGCCTTTCTCGAAGGAACCGAGACTGTACTTGATTCACGCCCCTCTCGAAGGTGCCGAGACTTACTTGGAATCCAAAATTTGACTTTGAAATGTCACAGTATATCTCGATATGTAGAGCCGCAAGTCATAAGAGCTTCTCGTGGTATAATCCTATTATTTTAAGTCCACTTGGAGCTGTCAATAAAGTTAGGTCGGAAGGGTTGAATTCTCCGCCCGCTTACTCACTCGCCTCTCCGCCGACGCCTATGCATAATACCACATTACAATACATTCCCAATATTACAATTGCTCTGATTGCATTCCACCAATTAGGTGGGCTCAAAAATAGTGCAAATTTTCAATAAAATGTTATTTTCACCAAATTTGCCGGTCTTGCTGTATGGCAGTTGCAACGACGATATGTAAGTACTATTAGGTATAATATATATATATATATATATAGATCAATAAAAATAATGATTCATGTTGAATATGGAAAGAAAAGATACTTCTGTTTCAAACAGTAGGATTATTTTATTAGAAATATAAGTTCAGAGTTTTGAAAGAAATGTTTGTTTTATTTGTCATCCCACAATGGTATAGGGGTAGTCCTCGAGGAATTCTTTGACATTAGTCGGGTAGCTGGTCTGTGTGCCTTCCTTGGTGACCGAGACGCTGGCAACACTACATGCCGCACCTATCACTTGGTGCAATGGTTTGCCTTTGTTTGCAGCTAAATATGTTGCCAGAGCACCAATGAATGCATCGCCAGCGCCCTGCGAAAACAAATGAGACAATAGTTACCATGAAACTTGTTTCAAATTCAGATATGTTACCAGCATTATTAAGACTTCAAATTACCGCGGTCGTTAAACAACATTTTGAAAAGTACCGGCTATTCTCGCGGCGACTTTATCGGATTGTTCCGACGTTTCGAACAGAGCGTCCTGTTCATGGTCACGGAGACGTCTGCTAGCTGCGAGCTCAGAAAACGTACTGACGCAAGCGTCAGTACGCTCCTCTCCTTGCTTTATTCAGAACGCTTAGTTATTCGTAGGCGAGCTTTGATTTTTCCTCGATGTGACGGCCGAAGTGGAGTTCGCGGCTTTTCTGTAGATGAGAATATGTATACTTTCAAAGCATCATTGTTTTTGTGATGGATGAGACCTCGATGAATTCAGGTGACCTCAAATGTCGGGAGAACTATCAAACAAATCAACCGCAAAAACATAGGTATTTTGTGAACCTGCCTTCATCGCACACATAATATGTACGGGTGTAGGTATTTTTGCTGCTTGAACTTTTGACAGGCTGTAATGATATGACAGCTGGCTTGACAGTGACGTGTGAGCTGGCACATCGGTCACGATCAGGACGCGACTAGACGTCGCTCATTGCCAATTTATTTTGTAAAGATTAGGCCCTCCACAAACAAAAAAATGGCACCACACATAGTACAGATTAGCACGCATATTTTTTCAAAGAAATAAATGTAAGCAGTATATGTGCGTAAGTAGGGAATTTTTATATAGACTTTAGGCTAGCGGCTACATAGTAATTTAAGATAAAGGGCTTTTACTCCCTGAATCACCAATAAGATAATGTGCTAATAATGCGAGCAAAATAAATATGGCTTATACTAATTAATTAATTAATTAAACGCAGAATCTGAAGCAATAAAAATATAACATTAACGTTATCATATCATAAAATCTTCAACAAATTTAGACCTTCTCGAGTTGTTGATTGAAATTGGGCAGAAATACCGAAAGTAAGATAAAAGCTTAGGTGGTCCTTCGATTGGATGGAATGCAAGATGTTCATTATAAAGATTTATATAAATTTCATATAAATCTTGATAGAGATAATCGTGCGCAATTAACAAAATGTTACCAATAATTTACGCGAGCCCCTTTCAAGTTTTATTCAAGCGTCCAGCAAATGGTTGAAATAATTCAAGCGGCCACGATCACTGGAGCAGATCGATTCGCCAAAGGTAATCGATTCACTCGAGCACACGAGCAGCCAGGTACTAATTTCACAAATGTGAAATGGCATTTGGTTCAGTAAGGGCACTTTCACAAGGCACACTCCAGTTGGCGGAACGGTTTCACTTGTTCCGATTGCCTTAATGTGTCCATTGATAATGTGCACCGACCGTGTGTGCTCACTGCTCAGTATACGGGCGGCTCTTCGACAAGACAGACATGACAACTCTCATTTGTTTTATGTTTTAAACTCGGCTTTATTGTGAGCTAAAAGGTCAGAGGATTTTACGTAAGTGATTTCACGTTCGACCCTTCGTAATACGTTATGTCAAGTAGACGATTAAACAGAGCGACAAAAATTGTCCCTTCGCGTGGGTAGACTCAAGATCATGTCTATGCCGGTTCTGACCGTAAACTTGATGCGGGTAGAATGTTAGTAGATAACAATGCAATAAGCGTAGAGGATCGTAACGTAATGGGGCCCACGCTCTCGGACGCCATTGTTGCCGCACGTTTGTTTGACGGATCACTTGTCAGCGTTCAGACAAATCAAGATCGATTTCAATACTAATTCGAGCAATCGTGACGAATGTGCTCTCTTTCACACAGCCATTGATAGCCAGCCTGTCGTCTCGTTCACACTGCGCGGGCGCAGGTATGCGTGCGGGCGCGAAACGAAATGTAGTGCCACGCGCGCGCACATCTGTTCTTGGTGGCTGCGTCGTTTAGTGTGATTGCGTTGGAAAGTGTAAGCTAGTTTTATTAGTTTGGAAAGTCGAGCGTTAGGTGTAGTAACGCAATTCCTGTTATTACACAAAATCTATTCCATTTTCTTCATAAAGCGTTACAGTTTAATTTTGATTATTAAGTGCGTCGCGGCGCTCGCTCGAGGTTGTTATGAATACCTATGGACTGTACAAAATAGGTAGTTGCCCTATCGTCAGTACATAGACAGATTCATTAAACATGGGCTTCGGAAGGAATGCGGCGACATCAGAATGTGCCGCGAGAACAGACAAAAACTCACAAATCTACGTAAATATGTGTTACGCGCCTCACAAACAAAACATCTACTGAGGGCGCACAACACACATTTATGTATATTTTTGCGATTTTGTCTATTCTAGAGGCATATTCCGATGTCGCCGCATACATTACGAGGGTCATCTTTAATGCATCGGTCAATAACTAAACAAACTAAATTCCGTATGCACTCCGCACAAGAAAGAAAGTGAAAGTGAAACATCACCCGGCCCGTTACTGTCAACCATAAATCGCACCTGGCTCTTCCCGCCAATTTGTTTGTGGTGCCGACATTCAAGATGGCGGCCCTCGGAGATCCTCGACGGGAAAGGTCGATCGTGAAATGGCGTGGACGGTGGAAGAAATTAATTTTGCTGAGAGTCTGGGATCATCCCATTGCGCAATACCAATGCGGAATTAAGACTAGCAACGGAATTACATCATGACCCGATGTCAACAGGTCGTACTATTTATCGTTTTTGTCTGGTTAGCAAGACGGTAGGGGACAGCAGACAGAAACACGGTGTTTGATAGATAGATATATAGATCGTTGATTTACCATAAGGAACACGCATATATGTATGTATATGCATTATATTATGATACGACTGTCTGTACAAAGTATACTGACATGCACATGTGTAAGTAAAAAGGTTTCTTTCGTAGAAAGTATGTGGGCTTTGACAGACTTTGATGGCGACGTAACACAAAATATATACATAAATGATATGATATGTCGTTTAAAAAAATATAACCTTCGGCATCGAATGTCGTTTTCAGCCGTATAGGTACTATCATTCCACAGCTAAGTAAGTGCAGTGCTGTACAAACAAAGCATTTCTTCTTACAAAGGGCAGCGTTACAAGTAATTTATGCAGAACTGGATAATTCCTAAAAATATTTATTTTTAGAAGTAAAGGCGAATATTCGCCATGGATCGATCAATATTTAAAGCAAATTGGAAAGCGCGGCAATTATATTTGATGTTTGGACAAATTCTCGCCTTGGTCTTTCTCAGTGTCGTCGCTATTTAGATAGTAATAATGTCTTTCTCCTTTTTTAGATAATTTATTCGTGCCGACTCCGAACGCAAAAGCTCACAGATTATCAACCAAAGAGACTTTTTTAGTTTTACTCTACAGACGCTAATTATGATGACACAGTATTTTGATACAGTATCGTCATTTGGTTTCCATAAATTACTAATTAATAGATCATTGTGAGAACTTACGCGAGCAATGTTACATGATTTATTAAAATAATAATATTAATGTGTTAATGCCTCGAAATTAAAAAGTGAATACATTCATTTACATTATAAAAAGCGTTTTTTTATTAATAGATCATTGTGTGCGTTATCAAACCAGCTTTAACATTCGCAGATTCTTAAACTAGCTGGAAGCTTTCCAGTTTAGGGCCAGCTATTCTCGGATATCTAATTATTACCATTGTTAAATTATGAGACGGAGCCGACGGAGGTGTGACTCTACATATTTGAATTCCGTGTATTTGCATCCTCGGTCGCTGCTATGTAGAGGATGGATATTGTTTTATAAAAAGCGTGACCAAGAGCGCTACTTTTATGTGGATGAGAGATGATCGACGAAAGTCAACGTCATCACCGTTAATACCATATTAGGACCAAATTTCTCGTAGAGATCTTGCTACACATCGGTCCGGTAATGAACGATCTACTGATTTGATTGAATTTTAGGCAACTTCAAAATGTATGGAGACACACGTATCCAATGTTGTGCATGCAATTTAACTTAGTCGATGATATGATCGTCTTTATGTCAATTTGCACCAGAAACGATGAGATCATTGCGTGTTTCATTCATTTCATAAGTAAACAGGTAATTGTTTGGTAAATACAGCCTAAAACGCATTTGGTTCGCAAGGTAATAGAAGTTTTGTAGAGATCTATCTAAGTTTCATATGTTTATAAAAGAAAAAGTGCAAAATTATCTCAATTAGCGGTTACATTTTGATTGCTGTTCCAAGATTAAAATCGACAACAATCGTCGTTACAAGGAAATAGTCAAATGAATAATCGAGAAAGTGTTATCTACAACTGTGTGAAACAGACAGAAGTTTCAATAAAGAACTGGCGACGTAATAAAATGCCTCTTCTCATCCGTATTATTAAAAATTCATCACCTTTGATTACAGCAATTAACAACACCAATAACAATGCGGTTCTACGAAATGGAAAGAAAGGGTTGTGCAACGACACGCGCTACAAAGTTCCCAGAGACCAAAACAAGCCATTGTTTACGATCCGTTGGAAGATTTGTGAATGTATATTATAATACATTCATACATAACTTAATATTCTATGGTTTAATCACAAATTAGTTTATTACTTAATAATTACTTTTAGATGTTGTATCAAAGAAATACACGTGCATGCACAAGGATATTATCAGGTACAGACAGATCCACGTCTGCCAGCCGGTCGTCAGTAACCACATTCAGAGGTAGCATAGTCATAAACTCTGCATTAACAATATGCCGCGATGTCATAACTTAAGTCGCTTCATCGCCATTCATTCCAATTAACGTCTCTCTTTTAAAAAAAGCATTGCCTTGAAAATTCTCCTTTTGTTTGATTTGGATCGACAGTAAATTTTAGGATTGCCATTCCCGCGACGAATGGTCCTTAACACGGGTCGTCGGCGGTTGGGTTATTCAATACTCACTCGGATAATACGTTGACCGCAACGGATCCAGTGAAATAACCCTCAGTGTATTATTCCTGAACATGTTGTATGGAGATGGGTTCTTTTTATTTTTGAAGAGATGCCGACTCTATTGTGCGGCCCTACACGGATCGGGCTATCATTATCCTTGTTGAATTGATTAATTTATTTCGATTACTCGCTAAAATACTATTTGATCCATTGCCGCTTCTGGATGCCGTCTACTCGTTCTGAATGATGCCCACAAAATCTTTAGTGTAGTAGTGCTCCTGCGATTGTTTAACGGTTTTCTTTTTGCTTTCGTTTCTTTAACCATCATGAGCGTTTTCTTGTTTAGGGCGAAGTTGTGTTCAGCTATTACTACGCATGTTTTCGTTATATTTTTCAAGCTTCTGCTTATGTGTCCCTGTCTGTCATATCAATGTGCGTGATTTACATAAGAAACCGCCTCACCCTTAGCAGCTTCGAATGTTACACGTATGTCCGCTTCAGAAAGCGCCTGGTGTGCTCCAATTTTTCACCATCGTCTGCGTAGGTTGCACAATTGCGACACGTGCCAGTACCTTGTGTACCGACACCGACATCGGGCGGAGCGCATCAGCATACAATGCGTGAAAATTAGTCGGGCGTCGCGTCGTACGATGTGTAGGGGGGACCATTATGGGGCGAGCCCGCTCCAAGCTGCGCAATCAGGCTATGTGAACGCGAAAATGACGAGACACGCTCTCCACTGCACTAAGATTATGAGATGTGGCGTACTAAAGATAGTCACAAAAGATGAGAGAAGTGTGCTCACACTTTATAATTATGACAAAAGTCACATTATAAGTGGATGTTGAATTGGGAAGATCATAATATTGCCATTTTCGCTGGAGTTCCTGCTCGTCCTGCCAAAACTATTCCAAAACACCTGCTCATAGTCAATTGACTGATCGCAGATGGCTCAAACAAAAAAAAAAATTTTTGTGAAGGTAGTAAACGAAATTAGCACTTACGCCACCATTTTGTAGTTGAAAAAGCATCGTCCTATAGCATCACCAACTTTGGAGTATTCTTCCTTATCATCAGAACTTACACTTGTATTGTCTGTGATTTCGCCCATTGTGATTGCCTCTACATCGTCCATAACCGTTTCATTTACAGGTAATGTGTTAATTTCATTTGAGTTTTCACTGATTGACAAATCCTTTTCGAGATCAACCATATTATTATCATTATTAGTTTCGTCGATAGAAATTTTCGCCGTCTTTTCATCGAAAGAAATGTTTTCAACAATTTCATTGTTAATCTGCTTTGTTGTGTTTTTTTCTGCTTTATCTTCATTCCCGGTCTTAACTTCAGGCGTTTTTTCAAGTTCATCTTCAAATACTTCTTCATCTTCATATACTTCTTCATTCATATCATCATATTCTCCATCGAAGTCTAAATCATTTTCGTAATCAAATTCTTCATCAATTTCCGAGTCGAATTCATAGTACTTGGTATTTTGAAGTTTCGATTCAAACTCAGGTATCGGTTTGAACTTCAACATATCTGTAAGTCCAGATGGTTTGGTTTCCCTTTGTTCTATTGTTTTCTTTATTTCTTCTTTTGTGTTTTGATTTCCTTTTAGCTCTGTGGTTGTATTTTTTCCGTTGTCACGTGTGGATGCAAGTTTGTCGGTTTTGTCAGCAGTTACAAGTTCTTTGCTTTTAAATTCTTTTATGGTCTCGGTCGGTTTAATTTTTGAAGTAGTCAATTGATTAGCTGTCCTCCAAACCTCATAATGATCTTGCAAATATTTAACTACCCTTATGTAAATATCCATGTCTCGCGTTTGTGTTACATCCCTGGTAAAGTCATCATCGTCCACAGTCTTGGGGTCACTAGAAAGCTCGGATAGTAGTTCTACATGCTCATTTTCCATTTTGCCGGTTCGAAGTTGGTCGAGTAGGGCATCCATGTCTTTTTCGGCAGTATCTATCACCGGCGTGTTCTGTACAGCCTAAAAGTAATACAATTCATTAATCCAAACCATTACAATTATTATGACGAGAAGCACTAGCACATGCCTACTTAATACCTACCTATAAAATGTAATAGATACTTACTAAAATAATAATTTTGTACATATTTTTATAATTATTTTGTATTAATATGTACACATTCTGCTTTAAAACACGACGTGAAAATAAAGAATGAAAATTAATGAATCAATAGATACGTGCTTACGCTAAGCGTGCGTATTTTGCGTGAGTATTTTTAGCTCTAACTATTCCGACATCTGTTCATAATGCTGTTGGATAAGAGCGGCAACTTGAACAGTAGTGTACCTTCAACATGCTGAGCAGAGCGCGACCGTCTTTGTACAACTTGAGAAACGTTTCCCCACTTTTCAGGCTTAGCTTCGTGTATGATGTTGATTCTGAAAAATAATACATTGCACAGGGTTACAAAAAATACACTTTTATGGAAAGCAATAAGGCGAACTCATTGCCGGAGGCATTAGGCATTCAACTAATAAGGATATCATGGAATTTTAATAGTTTTGGTATAAACCAAAACTATTAAAATTCCATGATATCCATGATAAAGTTCAAGGGTTCCCATAGTTTTTGACCCCACGACCCACTTTTTAAAATTACAATGTTTTGCGACCCAGCAAGAACTTTTTTAGAAAAGTTAGTGAGTGGTTTAATTTTAAAAATAAACAATTAAGAACTATGTCTACATACCACCGCACTGAATGAAGGTCGGTCGAAGCGGGTATGAAACATAGATCGTGTTTTCCGTCCAGTTCAGTGTAGCCGGCAGCAGTAAGAGCTGATATGGTACCTAACAACATAAGTCACCAAGGAAGGGGTTTAGGCTGACATCACTAGTACCAGAAATCTGGTTCATTAGGTAATGTAGCCTTCCATGACAGTAATAAAAAAAAAAATCAAGTACTTTGAAAATCATGGGGTAGGCACGGCGAAATAATTCAGTGTGACGGATGCTTTCTATTTTGCAAAATTACACTATCTGTTATATTATACATACGTTCACACGTTGTGTTCGCGACCCACCTGGAATCGGTAAGGGACCCACCACTTTGGGAACCACTGGTTTATAGTATTAAATTTTCATAAAAGAAAAGGAATCCACCAGACTGGAACTATTTTTTTTGCTGCCATGAATGAAATTCAAATTGCTTTGTAGGTCTCACTATAGTGAATAATTGTTTTTATGGCGGCTAAGCTCTAAACCATGGGAGAGTGGAGATATGGCAATAGAAAAACATCACATTATTGATTTTAGTAAGACATAAGATTGTCTCTATAATTAAATAAAATCCGGTGAAAATTACCTAAACAGTAATGATGTCGCCCATCAATAAATAGCTTTGTACTTACTACTGGACACAGTCCTATAATAAAGTATGGTATGTAATATGTATGTATGTATATTTACAAGTGTGCACACGCACACGAGTGCAAGAAGCGGCAGAGATGTGTCAGGATCGTGGCATGTGGAGATCCGTTGTCTCTGCCTACCCCACCGGGAAACAGGCGAGATGCTATGTAAGTATATATATATTTATTCATACATACAGGGTGTCCCACACTTAATGGATAACCCGTTAAGAGGGATGCGACCCGTCACTGAACAAGCACAGCTGTCAAAGCTCCTTCAATGGCGTAAGGTCGAATTTCGTG
>WYDE02198691.1:0-22766 GCA_009867175.2 Adela reaumurella | reverse complement strand
TCGTTTTTAATAAGCGTGAGAATAAATAAATAAATACAAATACAAAATACAAATATGTGTTATTAATTATCAGTAGCATATGTATATACCTGCATATAATTATTACAGAATAAGTAAATTTTATGCTAAACTAAAGTTGTATTTATTTATAAAATCTTCTTCAACCGTACACAATTTATATAGTAAACATTTTCATATATCGTTGGTTGAGGCAAACTTCTCAACATACGCTGTGCCTATTTTTTTTTTGTCATAATTGTTCAATTTGTCATGGGGGGGGGTAATAATACGTAGTCAATATGGGAAAATGTGAAAAGTCAGTATGGGAACATTTGACAGTCATAATCGTCACCAACTGGGACAATAGGGGGAGGGGGTGGGAGGAGGGAGTGATTAAAAATGAAGCTAAAAAGTATGACGTAATTTAAGAACTTTTACATACACCCCCAAAGCGTCACGCCAGTTTCCTAGTAGGGTAGGCAGAGACAACAGACCTAACGTGCCACGACCCTGACACACCTCTGCCGCTTCTTGCAATCTCATCATATTCTTCATACGTGCTCGTCGGTTACGGGTACTGCGCACTTGCCCCTTTTTGAGAAGCTGATCGATCTGTTCTAGGTACGTGCGTCTAAGGCGAACTTTCCCGACTCTTCCACTCACATTCGCTCCAAAAATTTATTTTTTTAGTTTTCTATTTTCTGTTCTTCCAACATGACCGAACCACCGAAGCATTATTTTCTCAATCCTTACTATATCTTATTTCAGACCACAACGCTCTCGCACTTCATAACTTCTCAATATGTCTATCATTGTGACTAAACACATACTCCTCAACGCGCGCGTTTCAATACCCAACTTTCACTCCCTTATCTAAGTGTGGGGCCAGCACTCCACCATGGACAGCCAAACGTGCCCTATTGGACATACTTTGGCTACTCATAATAGCGTGCAAGACCCCATTCACTTGATTTTACTGCTTTCACTCTCTTTTCCAAATCTCCTTCACATTTCCCATCCCGTGTGAACATATTCCCCAGATATACTAATTGGTTCACTTACTCCGGTCTCTCATCCACAATCATTACATTGCATTCTGACATAAATTCTTTCCTCTACATTACCATTACTTTCGTCTTGTTTACATTCACTTTCATTCCTTTCCTTTTAAAGGCTTCCACCATGATATTAACCATGTCCTGCAATTCTTCTACTTACGAAGCAAGGATCACTTGATTAAGACCTTACCATCAAATACCCACATACATATGTATGTAGATATTTGGTGGGCGTTTGGCTACAGCAAATTCAGCAGCGCCTGATCGAGCACCACACCGACCCAACAGGTCCTTGTTGGTTCTTAGTTCTTAATTCGTTATTCAAAATTCTTATGGTAGTACACTACCATAAGAATGCGTCAAAATTCAAGTTTGCGAACCAAATTTGTTGCTTCATTCCGGGATATTAATTTTGTTCCGTCATTTCTGACATTATTCTTCACCTACGTTCAGTCGTCACGCTATCTTTTATCTCGCCAAGCGCCTGATGCGCGAAGGCATGAGACAAAATTGTGGGCCCGCGGCGCGATATTAAAACGGAAGGAAAACATAAGAATGAGGAGTGAGGGTAAAAACCTTAACTGTACCGACGATGACAAATGAGCTGAATCATCCGCAGTCGGCGAACAACGACGCTGCCGGCTCTACCCTACGAGACAATGCCTGCAAATTTACATAAAAGAAGTAACATCACATCTTAAAAAAAAATTAATAAAATTAAAACCTAACCAACTTCGGCTGAAACGCCATCAAATATAATGCGAAATTCAAATTTATTTATTAAGCAAATTTGAGGTCGGGCCAAAGTTTCTTCGCCTTTTATATGAAATTAAATTAATTTTTTTAAAAGTTTAAGTACTTATAATTAGTTATAGCATATATGTACCTTTTTGTGCGTAAACTTTTTGTCATCTAGGTGGCAGTGACATGATCCCGTTGCCATGGAAATTTTGGGACTTATGATTAAAAAAACACGACAAGTAGTTTTGGCAGTTCTCCCTTGATTTGACACTGCCTCAAGAATTGTGAAGTGACCGAAACAGGTGGAAATCTGAAGGTGCAAGGTCAGGGCTATATTACGGATTAACACCTCCGAGCCAAACTCTATTAATTTTTGCTGAGTGGGTAAAGATGTGTGTGGTCTTGCGTTATCGTGATTAAAAACCACCCCTTCTCTATTGATCAATTCCGGCCGCTTTCTCAACTTCTTGCTTTAATCTCATCAGTAGTAGGCAGTAGAGATCCAAGTTGATAGTTCTGCCCGGCGCGGTAAAAGTTCATAATGAACAATGCACTTTCAATCCCACCATACACACAGCATCTCCTTATTGCGGGTTAATCCGGGCTTTGTCACAGTCTGTGAAGCCTGAACGACCTTTGACCACGACCTTTTACGCACGTTCTTTCGTACGTCTAAAGAATAAAGAATCTCAAATAAGTACATGGTACATTATGTTTCTTTCAATGAGTTCGTGTGCCACACAAATATCTAAGTTTTTTGTGTACCCAGCTTTTTCAAATTGATCAAATCTGTTTTGTGGTTCATTTACAGTTCTTCAGCAACGTTTTAATTACGGATATGCTAATGTTGCTATACTTTTGCAAAATGACGTCCATTTTATCCGTAACAGGGCGATTATAGGCAGGTGCATCTTTGACATCAAAATTATCAGATAGAAAACGCTTAAACCAACTTTGTGCTACTTTTACATACTGTAAAAGGTCCATAAACGTCTCAATTTTTTGATTATGCGTTGAATTTTTCCTTTTTTATAATAACATCTTAAAATTTATCAAATTTCATCATTACATTCACTCATTTAGATAGTAAGAAAAACAAATGAAAAATAGCGGGTCACTTATGTGTTCAAACATTTCACTTATGTGTTCCTTTTTTTTAAAATGTAACATTTTTAATGTCAGCGTTGTTGGCGCAGTGGTTGCGGTATTCAGTATTTCATTACCGAAGTTAAGCACTGCCGAGTGCGATCAGGTCTTGGATGGGTGACCGCTTGATCGTTGACACTGGTCGTGGTTCGGATTTCACGTTAAACTGTAGGTTAACCTTCTCTCTTAACATGGTGGTAGTGTAAAACCCGCCCGGTTTGGTAACACCGCACTGAATGAAGATCGGTCGAAGCGGCTATGAAACACAGTTCGTGTTTTCCGTCCAGTTCAGTGTAGCCGGCTTGAATTGATTGAAGTGCTGACATAGCACCTACCTATATAACACACGAAGATGTTTAGGCTGACATCACTGAGAAAAACTGGTGCATTAGGTGATGTTGCATTCCTTGGCAGTTGTCGGGGTTAATTTGAGAATTAAAAAGGTAATTTTTTTCATGATGAAATATATATCATGATATTATCATTCTCAGTAAATTCGAAGCTTGTATAGCCAAAGAAAATTAAAATAGATAGCTAAAATATGTTATAGTAAATATTTAAAATAGTTTAACAGAATTGCTAGATTCCTGAAGAGTATCTCCGAAATCACTAGCACGGAGGAAATCGGCCAGGTGTGAGTGTTGAAGAAAAGTCGGATGAACTCCGCCAGGTTATGGTAGATGAGTATGATTGATGAAAGTCAGCAGTGGCCATCATCTTGTTGAGCTATTCTGAAGTCTGGATTTTGTAGTTGACCGCGTCCTACTGCATCTCGCCGCCCATGTTTACATTCTTAAGCATTGCCTTCTGGTCACGCATTATGATGGAGTAAGAGGAGTTTACGTACCAAATGCAGTTCTGAAGGAATAAATTGTGCGTTGTTTGACAGTTTACTCGATAATTGGTGGTTCAACTCCTCGGCTGGTCTTAGTGACGCCGTCGGCCATAGGCCGAGGCTGGATCTTCGACTTCTTTAGCCAGAAACTGTCCAAATCCTTTTTCAAAAAACCCCAAAAAGCTGCTGTCTGTTCCTCAATTGAAAGTCTTCCTGTTTTTTTTTTTTACATTTTTAATCATTTCAATAAATTCTAATTTTAAAATTAGAAAAAAACGCTACACAGTAGTGCAGTCATGGAAATTTTATAACAAGTTTATATATATACTACATGCTAAAATATTTTTTCCCGACCTATTATATCAAATAAATACTGAGAAATGTTATGAGAGAAAAAAAAATGCACTCATTGCATCAGCAAAAAATTTGGCTATTTCATCTATAGTATTAGTTTCTAGTATGAAGATAATTTGAAATGTTCTTACAATAAACACATTTTCCGCTGCATAAGTAAAGGAAGAAAAACACTGCGAGAAAACCTATACACTAACAATACGAATGAGTTTATTGTGTAAAGGTTGACTGGAAGAGATAGCCTTCTGCAATAACTTCGCCTTGTGCTAAGCAGAAAAGTGTATATTTATTTATTTATTTATTTTAATTAAATATATACATAGTAATTGCTCCTAGAAAGCCAAACTGATTAAGACTTTGGATTAATTCCAAATAATGAGGAATTGAGAAACAAAATACTTTTGTATGGAGTACCAGTGAAGAGTTATTGTAAGTACTTGGGCTAGGACGACTTGAATTCGAACAAAGTACTACAAAAAAGGATGAAACAAAGATAACTATAATCAGATCTTTAAAAATAGCGTAAGCACTATAGAAAATATGATAAAATTAAAATGAGATATTAAAGATAACTAAAATAAACAGAAATAATGAAATAAATTACGCATTAAACTTAATTAGTTGACGTAATCAAATCGATAGAGAGCTCGCACTCTAAAAGGGCGTTAGGAGCGTCGGAGACCCTCATTTTTTTCAGCGACCCGCAGATCTCTTAGTAAAACAAACTACTATCTTCTTATTAGGTACCCCAATGAAAAGATGTTTTTTTTCTAATGACCGAACAGGAGAGAGGTTAAACTCGGGGAAGATAAATCTAAGAATGATTGCCCGACGAGGCCTTGGATTAACCTATTTGGGAATATTGGATAACGATCTTTGTGGCATATTGAGATTTATTTAATACTGATATTAGGTACGTTACTTTAAAAAATACGAAGACCGCTTATATTAAGTAAATTACCTAGAGGGAAATTGAGATGGGAAATTTATTGGAGAGCTTTTCCGGTACCTGCTTAGGAATATAGTAGAAGTTTATATAAAGTAATATATTTTAGTAAGGTACCGTGTGGGGCCGGTACTTAAAAGAATGACCCCACTACATCTCTTCCCATGCATGTCGTAAAAGGCGACTAAGGGAAAATGACAAGATGCCGTACTAAAGGGCTACAGACTTGCCACCTCTCACCTTGACACGGTATTTCCACCGAGTCATGCAGTAGGTGGGTCTTCGTGCCTTACATGCTCCTTGATGTCTTGTCCGAATACTTTGCGAAATGTGGTGATCGGTATTGTGCTGTAATTTACAGGAGTTCTTGCAGTGCAACACCGACTGCTCTGCTTACCCCGATTGTTGGGATAGAGCGTGAGTGATATGTCATGTATGTATGTATTTATATTTTAGTAAAATATATACTATATATTTACTATGTACCTATGTATGTACCTACGTATAACGTCAATAGACTCCAAAACCGCTTGACCGATTGAATTGATACTTTGTACAGTTTTTGTGAGCACTATGGAGGAAGTTTTTAGCTGTCCACTTTCTTTCGACCCTTTTTTTATGTATAAGTTCCTTTCGTTAGTCCTCTGTTATTAATTTAGAGATCTTTTAATTGTCTATTTCAATATTCGAATTTGCAAACTTGTAACTCGCGACTAGATAGCGATGGAACGAATAATAAACAAAAACAGTTCAACGGCGAAGGGTTTTTTTTTTTTAATTGAAACCGACAAGGATGGCTCCATCACCTAATGCACCAGTTGCTGGTAGCAGTGATGTCAGTCTAGTATACCTTGGTGAATTAGGTAGATGCCATGTCAGCTCTCCCCTAAAATCGAGCCGGCTACATTGAACTGGATGGAAAACACGACCCATTTTCCATAGTCGCTTCGACCACCTTCATGCAGTGCGTTGGTACCGGTTTAACCCTACCACAATGTTAGGAGAGCGGAGGGACCTACACTTTAACGTAAAATCTGAACCCCGGTAAGCATCAACGGTCAAGCGATCACCCATCAAATACCTGACCGCCTTCGGCAGTGCTTAACTTCGGTAACCTAATACCGAATGCCGCAACCCCTGAGCCACCGATGCTGACTATATAAATAATCAATACATACTTATATCGGATCGGGTCAGGGTACAGGCGGCGAGGGGTAATTTACCGCGGACAGAGCAACGGGTAAAAGCTAGTAAACATTTATAGTAGAACGTCGATTATCCGAAATATTGTGGACAAGCGGATCAAGACTGCATCGGATAAAGAAATGATTGGATAAAACGAACTCTGTTAAATTGTAGTCATACAAAATCAAAGTAAGTGAAATTCGAATTTGAACCCAGAGATATTCTTATACGATACAACTACAAATTAACGATATTCGGATATTTTCTTCCACTTATGCTGTTTGGCCTTGCTTGAACCTTGCCATATTTCGTGATTATAGGTCACCGTGAAGTATTGAGTGAGTTTGCTGTACTTAATCTAAAAAAATAATAATTAAATGACAAAAATATAAATTAACGATTTTCGGAATTTACCTTTACTTACTGTAAGGCCTTGCATTTTGCAAAATTTCATGATTCTGCGTGAATGGGAAATACCCTATAGATCTTGATGAATGAATATTTCTTTGATTTTTAATGAGTGTTTGCATGATGCCAATCTTTGTGATATTATAACAACAGGAAGTTTGGTTGATTATGATTTAAGTAAGATTGTTGTAACATTAAAAAAAAAATCTATGGTAAAATTACAAATAAACAATTTCCGGACTGGATGATGATATGGATGATGGATATATGGAAAATCATAAAAGTATTGTTTATGCACTAAAGAAATATATTTGATCTAAAACATTTTCTCCTAACTACAAAGGCAAATTAGAGTGTATTGTAAAATAACAATTTATTATATAGTATTTATTCTGAGAGCCAGAGCGAGAGCGTTGTGGTCTGAAAGAAGATATAGTGACAAGGATTGAGAAAGGAATGCTTCGGTGGTTCGGTCATGTTGGAAGAATGGATGACAGAAGACTAACGAAAGAAATTTTTAGAGAGAATGTGAGTGGAAGAATCTGGAAAGATCGCCATAGGCCCTAGACTCACGTACCTAAAACAGATCGAGCCAAAAGGGGCAAGTGCGCAGTGTCCGTAACCGACGAGCATGTTATATTATATTATAAGAGTTTAAGATGCGACAGAGGTGGCATGTGGAGATCCGTTTTCTCTGCCTACCTACTGGGAAACAGGCGTATGTATGTACGAAAATATACATTTATGAATAAAAGGGTCTATGACAATAATTTTATTCTTCCTAAGTAGTGGAAGCGCCATTAAACCCCTATTTATTTTATTGCTTCCGAAATGGATATCTGTGCTTGAAGCAGAGGCCTCGAGTGCAGCCAAATTCGCCACCAAGGAGGTGCCAGTGCGATTGAAGGGGGACTAATGTTTCTGGGGAAAGACTATTGACCCGCGATTTGAAGATCCGTGGATTGTAGGAATGGGGAAAAATGCTCGAAGAAGCCCGTTCCACACCTTTGAAACTATCCATTAAGTCTGATAATTCATGTTTCTCGTCTTGAAGTAAAGGAAATTTAACGTTAAAGTCACTACACAATATCGATGAAATTAATAATTTGTTTGAATGCAGAAACTGGAGGAAAGTATTAAATAAATATAATAAAATTTTATAAAAACTAAAGAAATATCAACTAAGAAATAAAATAATAACAAGAAGAAACTATTTCTAAAACAGGCGTTCACACATGTCATTAAAAAGAACTTAACAGAATAGCCCTACTTCATCTCTTCCCACGCATGTTATAAAAGGCGACTAAGGAATAAGGACAAGATTCCGCGATGAAGGGCGACAGGTTTGCAGGGTAATTTCACCGAGTCATACAGCAGGTGGATCTTCGTGCCTTACAAGCTTCTTGATATCTTGTCCGAATACCTTCCGAAATGTGGTGGTCGGTGTTGTGCTGTAATTTACCAAAGTTCTTGCAGCACAACACCGATTGCTCTGCTAACCTCGATTGTCGGGATTCTGCGTGATAGGTATGTATGTATGTATGAATGGATGACTTCAAGAATTTTATTAATTACATAGCATAGTTAATTACAAGTTACATCTGAGCCATTCTCATCGTAGCAGGCTTCTTAGTACTCGATTGGACGTTGAAAAATTGCCAGCGGGGCTCCTTGTCAGTCCTTCTAGGAAGTTAAAAATTGATGTACCTATAGCGAGGTATTGACACATACGAGTCGAATTAACTTAAAAATGTTGAACCCTAGCAGGGATTCCGTTACGTAACTACAAATTATATAAATACTACATGTTACTATGATCTAGGACATCATTATTTCCGAAATAAGATTTGCGAAAGTTTTTTCGATATAATTAATTCATAAACACACAAGTCCAAGAATTCATGAAATATTGAATAAAGATGATTATTTCTATGTAATACGTGAAAAGTTCGCGTGCATACAGTAACGGACAGACAGCAGCGAACGCTAGCTAGCTAGGCGCATGTACCCGTCCTCGGTGTAGGGGACGCTTATGGTCAAAGTGTGAATGTAGTAAAATAAACAAACAGACCGCGGTGAAATAAGTCACTACGTAATATGGGACGGCCACCGTAGAGACCAGTGTTAGCAGCGCGGCGCGATTGCGTTTAATTTCGTCCGTTATGTACGTTAGGAAAACGCTTGCGGCAGGCTTGGGTGAAGAGAGCGGAATTTGTCTAACTACTCCGGATATCTAAATTATCATCATCATTATCAGCGTCGTTAGCTCAGTGGTTGCGGTATTCGGTATTAGATTACCTAAATGCAGCACTGCCGAGCGCTGTCAGGTCTTGGATAGGTGACCGCTTGACCATTGACGCTGGTCGTGGTTCAGATTCCACGTTAAACTGTAGGTCTCTTCTCTCTCCTTACATGGTGGTAGAGTTAAACCCGCCCGTCGGTTGAAAGTCGGTCGAAGCGGCTATGAAACATAGTTTTTGTTTTCCGTCCAGTTCAGTGTAGCCGGCTGGAATTGAGTGAAGTGCTGACATAACATAACATGACCTACCATAACTCCAAGGTGTTTATTTAGGCTGACATCACTGGTACCAGAAAACGGGTGCATTAGGGGATGTAACCTTCCGTGTCAGTTTCAATAAACATTAAATGTGCTATACCGTGAAAGTAATCATATTACGATTGGTCAAGTAGGTACATAATCGGCAAATCGCCTTTGTGTGTGAGCACAGCGCGTTAATATCAAGAATTGCGCTAGTACAAAAATCGGATAAATGTATAAAATAAACTATGTACGTACGTTTTTCGTGCATTACAAAGTGTATAGAATAAGATTTTGGAAAAATAAAAATTTTTCGCTCATAACCTAAGGGGGTGAAGTGTAGTGATTTTATTTGTATAATGTTATAAAATACATGGTTTTGTCGACTATAACTCGGGCAATATTGTACATAGAGAGGTAAGTAATATCTTGTTAGAAAGGTCATTACGTGCCTTTCTTGATGGTGCGACACATGAGGCTAAGAAAATGTGGAATTAATGGTAAATCCGTTTCCGTCGCATTGAGAGCAACGAAGGTGCGATCATTTGTATGGAAATTGCGGTCCTAATTACTTAAACGCACGCTCAGCAGGAAAGGAGAAAGAAGACTACATTGAAGAATAAGCTGGTAATTCTGGGATATTACAAGAATATACAGTTCACTCACTACCAAGTCGAAGAAGCGTTTCATTTCTGACCAATACATATGTACGTATTTATGTAGGCACCGCGCGGTTCCATGTTCGCTAACACTTCGAGAACGACTATTAAGTCGTTGTATAACTGATTTTATTTATACAATAATGTATTTATACAATAGGTGTGGTGAGGGCATCTCCATTCTAATACAATGAAAACGGTATTTTTTGAATGCGTTTTTAATATTCCCCACATAAGGCAGTGCGTCTCCGCACGAACGACCTTCGCACGGCCGCCGCCGCGCCGTCGCGTCGCGGCACCACCGGCCACTGGCGGACTTATATTCCGACCGCGCCGCCATGCCAAGGACGTGACGGTATTAATCGTCGGTGAAGGTATGGAAATATGGAATTTTGTCGACCAGACGAGGAAACTCCATGCATAAAAAGTCCGGCACTTTGCCCGGCGGCGGCAGGTGAACGCAAGCGGAATCTAGCCCAGGGTTCACATTTTTAAACTCGTCCTGTTTGTGGTATCACTGAGATGGTGAGTTGACGTTTTATAAAGGGAGTTGTAAAACGAAATCATCTCGTCAGAAAACATGGTATTGCAAACCCTCTCCCTCCACATCTCCTTTATCGCAAAACGCGATGTCGCCGCTTACCTATAAGTTGTATGAAAAATCGTAATATGAACATCACTTTTCAAGTTCCAATAAAAAACTTGACACTTAGGAGATCGCCGCGACAGGCGACGAGCGGTATCATACTTAGCGGCCACCTTACCCTTCTATTTTATTAGAATCACTGTCGCTATGTTGCTAGTTATAGCAAATTTCGTGGAAATAGTGGAATACTTACCATTTTGTAAATTATAGTTGGTCTCATTTTCGGAAAGTCTAAAGAGGGTAATAAATAACACAAACTTGAATCTATCATATATTTTTTACGAATTTGACCCAATGTCTAAAAACAGAAGCATTAAAATTGTTATACATAATTATTTTAATTAGAATTTTTTTGAGCGAGTGTACTTAATATTTATTTATAATTTTATTATGTTCCCGTAATATGTTTAAAAAATTCATAACTTTCGAAATTAAAATGAAAACATTTGAAGACATTTTGGAGCCGAACCTCGATTATCTTCGAAGGAATCGATATCACACGGTGACCCGACATTTTGATTTCATTCACTTATTGACGATTATCGAAGTGGTCGCTACGACATCACTTAAAGACGATAGGACCGCGCTCACTCACACTCGCAGTGTGCGAGTGCCGTAATAGAGGGCCTAGCCAAGCCCCGCTCTAGCATCCCACTCTCACGCACAGACACGCCGACGAGTGTGAGTGAGCGCGGGCTTTCTTCTCTCAACAAACCATAGACAATAGTTTCGGATGAGCGATCTCGACGATTATCGCCGGAGAGAGTGCTAGCAATGCGTAATTTATTACGTATGGCGTCGGTTCACAAAAACGACATCGTAAAGACGCGATACTGAGATAGAGAGAGGACGACTTTCTTGATACTGCCCTTGGGCGATGATTATGAAGGTGGTCGTTGTGGTATCCCTGACAGAGGAGAGCACCGTGCTCACTCACAAAACACGTATCGATTGGACAGGTCGTATTTTAGCTCTTCTATGATGATTTCCAGTGTGGTGACAATTCAGATCTTAGGAGTTGTTTTGCAAAGCTTACTTTAGTTTTACATAGTGTATGGCGGCGACTGGCTAACATCTGTGCCGGCAATCTACAAAACTTACAAATAGTGAACTGATTTTAAACAGTTTTTTTTTAATTACAAAGACTAAACCCTCATTTTGACTTGACCTTAAGCCTGAGCAGTGCTCTAATACCAAAATGCGATGTAAAGCCAAATAGTTTTTAAACATTTGCGTGTTTAGTTTCATTCTTACTCGAATCCACGGCGCATATTGGTTTCCGGGTTTATTCGTATAAATATAAAACAAAACAGAATTTTATATATTTATATTTTAATGTATTTTCTACCTCAAAAAAGGTTTTTGACGTGTCCAATTATTGTATTATATATAACAGCGGAGCCATATGTCATGAAATACTACGATTGTTATTACCTCGTAAAATCATACATTAATTATTTTATGTGTGCAATACACTTTTAAATCATTGCTCTTCATTCCCCCGATCAGTTTTATCCGCATCAGCATTTTGATCAACAGGAGAATCTCCACTTTCTATTTTATCGCCACCTTGATCTCCCGTAGCCTCTTCTTTCTCATCAGCCTGTTCTCCAGTAGCATCTTCGTTTTGACCAGAAGGAACTGCGGCTCCTTTGTTATCGTCACCATGTGCCGAACCAGAATTATTTGCAGCATCCTGTCCACTTGCACCTTGCTTTTCATCTTTTTCACTTGCCACATTTCTTTCGGTACTCATATGTCCTTTCCCCTTTTCTTCGTTTTGTATTACTGTTTTTACTGTAGTCGTCGGCCAAGGATATAAGGTAATGGGTAGTTCGGCTACGGTGGTCCTTTTAACTTCCGGTTTAAAGTGCTTGAGATTACTGAAATTTGTTGGGTGACATGTACATTTGCAGGCATAGTTCATTCGAAATACTTCGTATCCTCTGATTTTACAGGCTCGGAGACATTTGAAGGTCATCTCGTAGTTTTTACATTGATCGTGGATACTTAACCCGTAATATCTACGGGATCCTACATCTGAAATCAACGTTTTTTTATTGAAATCGCGAGATATGGCACCTCAGAAGGTGACTAACGCCGCACATGGACACTCGGTTTTAGCGGGGGTAGCGAATGCCATGCCGGCCTGACAGGTGCCTATTCACGCCTCTCTTAAAGGACTCCAGACATGTAGGGAAATATGTGGGCAGGCAGAGCGTTCCAGAGTTTACCGGTTCTGTAGTGTAAAGATCTACAGTACAGATTGGTACGCATCAGCTGTAAGTCCATTGTGTAGGTATTCATTGGATGATTTCAATGAGCCTTACTTTACATTTTGAGATCTCAAATAGTTATACTATTTTTTTTCTCATTGATGAAAGAAGCAGACGTTGGATTTCTTCAGTTGACTTATAAAATGACGAACCAACCGCCTGCATGGCACAAACCACCACACCACGCCGCCGACTAACACCACTGCTACCAGACTAGTGCAGTTGGTTAGGGTGCATGCACCGACTAAACACCGTGGCATGAGCTATCCAAGTGCATTAATTATACCGTTACCCATTAGCCGATTTGTTCATGCAACGACCGCGTTGGTACCATAACGACGATAAGTGAAAACCATAGTGGAAATTCACTCTTTGGCGGCTAATTGTTGTAGTGTGAACCGACTTGGAAGGTTTTAAGTCGGTGGACCCTTGGTTTTAGTCGATGGGTCCGTTTCCATAAAAAAAACGGAATCAATAAAATATTGTTTAACATTTCGCAAACCTTCTTACCTTCCGTGATGTTTGATATTTCTACTTCTATGTCAACGTTTTCTTCTATGTTTTCGCCATACACCGTTGCCCATGAGCACATAACTAAGCATAAGGCAAAAAAGTAAATATTATTCATGGTTAGGTAGTATTCCTCGAGAGGATAACCGTAAACTAAGATTTATGAATGCAAATTTTACTCTAAGATCGCACGGCTTCTTACTATTTGAATTTTCCGCTTATTATCAAAATGATTAGCGCGACTTGCAAATTAAGAACGCTTAGTGCTTATCAGTGTCAGACTGGCCTAGCGGGCAAGAGCACGCCTCTCAAGCGGGAGGTGCGGGTTCGATACCGACTGGGAGCACAATATTTATAACTTTAAAATTTGTGCTAAATGACCGTTGAAACTCCGGTGAAGAAAAAACATCGTGAGGAAACCCACTTAGAAGCCAGTTGGTCACCGTGGAAGTGTAAAAACAATAATGTGTAGAAGACTAAAATCCTCTCATATCGTAAAATGCGAGAGGCCTGTACCCAGCAGTGGGGCGAATCAAATGGCTGCAAAAGAAGAGTGCTTATCGGTTCTTTTTCTTGTAATGATTCGGGGACGATGCAACGGGTGCGGCGACGACAGCGCAACGGGTGCGGCGACGTACGAGTATGTGGTCCGGTCTGAGATCTGCTCTCTTTCCCGTGGACCTGCAAATTGAAAGCTAATTAATAAATCAGGAATGTTGAGAGTCCTTCGTCTGACTGAGCTAGGAGAGGGATTGGGGACGGGACGGCGACACATTTCGTGGAACGGCGAGCTGGCCGGGGCCCACCCAATGATGATTTCATTATCGGTATGATTTTGATTGATGAAACAAAAGAAATTTGACAGTAGCCAAATTCCTGTCATAAATTGAATATTTATGTATGAAGTATACTTGGAACCAATCGGTCGATGGCGCCGTGCCGCCGCCGCCGGCGCCGCCGGGGCCATTTCTTGCGCTTGGCGGAGTTATGCCGCTTATTCAGTAAGACTTTGTAAAGAGAGGATAGACCAATTTGTTCTTTATTTGGTAGATAAATTTGGCTACACTTTGTTATCTTTTTTTTAATGAATGATTTTTTTGGAATAATTTGCAATATGTGTAATCCTCGTACTAATCGACAATATCTGTTTTTTGTTTACCGTTAAGAAATTATAAGTGATTACTAAATGAATGATAAGGTAAACGTATAAAGTTTGGGAAGCCTTCAGCCCACGGGATTTTTTTTCTCTTACAGGAAGCATGCATAAGTTAGATTTGTGAACGTTTAGATATTATGTGTTATATAACGTTTCCTTTAATTCGTAATAAACCAATCAAATCGTTTAGTTAAATTAAGTATAACAAGTAAATTTAGCGGACCGGTTCCGGAAACAATTGATTACAGTCAAATTGTACCTTATACTTCACTAAGTAAAGTAACTTGTCAGTGTATAGGTTTCCTCTCTGTGTTTTCCTTCAATGGGTTACTTTGTAGTTATGTAAATACATTTAAAAATATTTATGTATTTTTCGGTTAGGCCGTATAGCTAGTAGACTTACTTTAGTCGACGTTTCGTCCACCACGCTGTGGATATCTTCGGGACAAGCACCCGCGACGCGACCGGCCTGAAGCGACACCCGAACGTGGCGAATGTCAGATGTCGATTGCTATACCGCCTAACCGAAAAATATATAAATATATCGAATTGCGGTAAAAGTCTTAACATTTAAAAATTAAATATAACTTATTGTCAATACACAAATCTTTTTATGTGGGTACCGAAATTTAGATTGCCCAAAAAAAATTCCAAATGAAGCAAGAAACTAATAAAATTATACTGTGTGTATACCTATATCCTATGTGTAATTCGTAAGGCATTGGTAAAATTTAATGAGAATTCAAAATCGTAGGTATGTGTAGTAAGTTAACTCGGTCAAATACTTCGGTTACATCGACATGGCCTACTCAAGGAAGAAGGGAGATACATTCTGCTGTGGGTTGGGCTGCTTTCGGAAAACTGAAAGTGGTCCTAAAATCTGCACTGTCGCAAAATCTCAAGACCAATATATTAGAGGATCGGTGCGTAGGCCCGGACATGACTTAGGATGTTAGACTTGGAACGGCTGGGATCTACGTAAACAAAATCCACCAACTGTGTTTCGAATGCGGCATCTGATTGTTCGATAAGCTCTCATGGTGTTATATACAGTACGTTATTTCGACGGTAGCCGTCTAAATGGCCTAGCTGGAGTATGATTTCCGTGTACGATGGTCCCGAATTCAAATCCCGAACGAACACCGAATGTTTTTTTATGTTTATGTTTGCCAAACACGACATGGTGTAGGCTTTTTTTTAAACTACATATTTATACAAGTATTTAAACCAAAAACGACATGAAGAGCCCGATATGGTCCAGATAGGTTAGTTTTATAGGAGCGCAGCGACGAACAGTTGCGAAACGAAGAAATTGTACACTTGGTGAAACAGCTCAAAGGGAAGTGGGCTGGACACGTGAGCCGCAAGGATGACGGCTGTAGGAGCACACGCGTCCTTAAATGGCGACCTTGGACAGGAAAAATAAGTGTGGGATGGGAACACTACCAGCCACGTATGACGACGACATCAATTCGCGGGAAAACGATGGATTCGTGTTGCCGAGTGCCGGGTAAGTTAGAAAAAAAATTATAGGTTTATGTCCAGCAGTGGACTGTAAAACGTAATGAATGAGGTTGGTACAAAGCACACTTATTTTCCTATAGACGATAATTTTTCGTTCGATAAAATTGTATAGTTAACCACCAGAAAATCATTTTACCTACTCGTAGTCATTGGTTAGGTAACGGGGTATGCACAGATGTTTATGTGATTATTCTTAAATAACAGCAACTGAGTGTCAGATTAGCCGAGCGGCAAGCACAACATTTACTACTTTAGAATTTGTGCTAAAATGGCTGCTGACACTCCTTCCTGACACATGAAAACGTCGTGAGGAAACCCACTTTCAAGCCAGTTGGTCACCGTGGATGTGTATGACAAAATCCTCTCATATCATGTAAATTAGAGAGGCCTGTACCCAGCAATGGGGCGAATAAAATGGCTGCAAAAGAAACGTCAACTGGGAAATAACTCAGAAACGACGACAATAAACTACTAAATGATTAATATGATTCCGATTAGTTAATTTATATGACATCCGTGAGGCTGCCGTAGCCGTCGCGACGAACGATGGCGGCGACGACCGCAGCCGGACAAAGACAATATTTGCGAGGAAAAAACCGGCTATTATTGATGGCATTCGACGGCATGTTTTTCTATGACTGGGACATAATTATGTCAAGGGACTTCATCTCGTTTATAAATCAAGAGTTGCGCCTCCGTGCATGCGCCCCCGCAACGGCCCTCCCCCGCCACTTCCGTCTTCTTTTCTCATCTTTCCCTCAGAGAATGAGTTATGCGGATGCGTTTATACTTTGTCTGCGAGCCGCGCTGCGCCGCGTGCGTCGTCGTGCGCTTGCTTGCAGTAATAAGGAAAGTTTTTATTCGATTTCAACGTAAGATTTATTTTATTGCGCTCGAGTAGCGATAATTACAATAAACTACAGGACATGGACTGGGAGACTCTCTTCGAAGTCTAAACGCGTCTCTGCGATTTATTAAATACCTGCCAGTTACGATGATGTAGGACTTTAAAATTGTTTTCAAACCCATTAATTATGCCAATGTCACCACAGGCAGCTTAGGCCCAGCCGTTGCGTATTTTATTCTTTGTCTCATAGAGTAATCTGATCATGTGGGTGGGTATCCCTAGGTATTGGTGGGGAGCACACATCATCAATGAGATATGTTATGAGTCGATCTACAAAACGCAACATTGTTTTTTCAAAAACTATTTTTATTGAAACATTTGTTTTTTATAAAAAAATTCTAACTGCATAGTTTATCCAAAATTTCTGAAGGAAATCAGATGTCTGTATTGAAACTATTGTGCAGATATGTGGAAAATTATAACCATTGTTTTTGGTGTACAGGGGTTTTTTTATGGAAACTGACACAGAAGGCTACATCACATAATGCACCAGTTTTTGGTAACAGTGATGTCAGCCTAAAAACATTGGTAAATTAGGTAGGTGCCATGCAAGCGCTTCCCTCAATTCGATGAGGGTTACAATACTAAAATTTAATGCCTAAACGGAAAGGTAAAAGGAAAGGATTGGTGCAAGGCAATCATCGGTCCAATGCTCAATAGAAATGGATAGCAGAAATAATGTAAAACGTCCAGGGGAATAAGCCTCGTCAGATCTATCAACACATTCTAGGTACCTACGCAAAGGATCTAATAGTAAGAGTGATAGTATCGATTACAGTACAATTTGGGATGCAAAAACTGAATTTGTGAATGCAAGAGGTAATACGGACAACAATAATTTTTTTCAGGGAGGTACCACTGAGAACGTCTTTGAAAAAAACAATAAAAGGGATGAGGAACGCAATGTCGAACTGGCTCACTAGTTTAGGCGGTTTCAATCAGTAATTTCGCTATGACTGTTCAATCTGTATGTACATGGGCAAATGGTTTTTTAGCCTGAAATAGAGAAAAAACTTTATTATGGAAGGTATTTTGGTAAGATGCCTACTATATGATGATGATGCGACCGTTTGCTCTATCTGACTATGCTCTAGCCAAGAATAATGTGCGCAACGCAAGAAGAATGAAAGTAAATAGAAGAAATACGAAACGTAATAGTATTTCGGAAAGACGATGAAGTCACTGAGAGCAATGTAAGAACAGGAGACGAAAAGTTGGAACTAGTGAATGATTTTGAGTTCCTGGGAAGTGTGCGTGTATATTGTGTGTGCAGAAGGAACGGAAAACACTATAAAGATTTTGAAAGTACGTTAGATAAATGGGGATTTGAATTATATCCTGAAAAGTCGGGTTATCAGTTCCACTGATTCTCACTACGTCATAATAGTGTTCTGGTCCCTACACATATGTGTGGCAGTAAATCTTGGGTAAGGCAGAAGCGATATGAAAGTGGAATAAATGCAGTTTAAATATTGTCTACTAGAAGAATGTGTGGCGTGTCTTTAAAAGATAAAAATGTGGACTGAAAGAAGACGTAGTAATAATGATAGTAAAGGTATGCTTAGTTAGATGGTTTGGACATATAGAGACAATGCACCGTGAGAGAAAGACCCAAAAAAAAAATGAAGCGATCGTGGAAGGGTTTACTGGGGCCGCCCTAAGCGGAGCAAGGCCAGGACCAAATAAGTATACTTTTTCGGAATGGGCAAGTTCGCAGCACCAGTAATCTGCACGCATGTATGAAGACATGTATGACGGTGAATGAAGGAAAAGATGTATGCCAGGAACGAGCAATATTTTTGAACTTACGTGAAACATTGATCAGTGAGTGTATGAGTGTATGTGTATAACAACATACAGCCAACACCTTAAAATAGCAAGCGAAGCGTCAGTATCTAAACTAGAATAAATTGATATCTAAATAGGTAGGTGATATAAGAACGCCTCGCCTCTCCCCCGCCCGCTCCATCTCGTACCATGAATCCTGATATTGAATGCAAGATGTGATGAAAAAACACCAGCTGAATATAAATTAGAGGGCGCGGGACAAGACAACGCTATAGGTAATCAATATAAACGATGTTCCAGAGGATTACAAAAAAGCCGATACGTAAACAAATTTAAAGCCATGTTCCTTCTCGTAGGTGAGGCTTAGAAAATGTGCCCTAAAACTAAAGTATTTATACACATTTTGACATATTATATATTAACCGTGCTTAATACAATACAATGTTATTTCAGGTTTTAATATAAAATAAAGCAGTTCGCACCAAAATTAAAATGCTAAAGGAAAACGCAATACATTGCCACCCGAATCTTTACGCGTTCTCTTGAAATTCCTGCCGGTTCATCTGGATCTTTATAAACTTAAGTTTGAATCCTTGATCGGACGTGTTTTCTTTAATTTGTTGTCCTGTTTTTCTGAAAAATATTCTGTGAGCGACTTGCATGCTCAGCAAAAAAAAATTTTTTTTTAAAACATCCATGTCTATTTCATTCTATATACATATTTGCCCATTGCAATTAATAAAAAGGTCTCATAACTTTTGCAGGAGCAGCAGCAGAAGTGGGACATTCAAGTTCTTTAGAAGAAGAAAAAGTTGAGTATCTTGGGACGCCCGCGGGAAGCTAATCTTCTTTTGCGTACTGTAAGATGTAACTATCGTGAATAATTCAGTGTCAAATTACAATCTCGTGCCTGAAGATATATGTTTTTGATTTTAATCTTCGAACTGTCAAGCCATCCTGATTAAAGTTGTTATATACCTACCATTGAAATGAGCACATTTTTTTTTCTATTAAAGCGGTGTGTACACGGTGTGAACACGGTGTGAACACGGTGTGAACACGGTGTTAAGCTACGAGTATATGTTAGCGGATTTGAACTGACCTGTGGAGGTGATTCTGTATCAGATACTGAACAGCATTTTTATTATTATTTCTACATTACTTCTTACATTATTCTGCATTACTTCTTCTTCATACATTATTTCTTTTTTTTTATTGAGAGCGCGACGTATGGCGCCGAGCCACCCAGAAGGTAATTAACGACGCCCATGGACATTCGGTTTTAGTGGGGAAAGCGAATGCCATGCCGGCCTGACAGATAGATAGATAGATAAATTCTTTATTGCACACAGAAAATAATGAAATACAGAAAACAATAAAAGAGTCAGGTGCCTATTCACGCCCCTCGCGAAGGACGCGGAGGAAAATATGTGGGCAGGAAGAGCGTTCCAGAGTTTACCGGTTTTGTAGATAAAAGATGTACAGGACATTGGTACGCATACGCGGTAGGTCCATCGTGTGGGGATGCAATTCCTGCCCAGTAAGTGTATTGCGGAGGTGGAAAGGGGACGGCGGGATCGCGTTAAACAGCTCCTCCGAGCATTTCATGTGGAATAACCGATAGAGCACACTTAGGGAGCCGACATTCCTACGAAGTCGTAGAGGTGCTAGATCGCGGGACACTTCGAGGTAGTCCACTAGTCGCACGGCGGGACGCTGTATCGAGTCCAGCGGTGCAAGTTGATACTTGGCTGAGCCATCCCACAGGTGCGAGCAGTACTCCAGGCAGGCGATCTGCGATTTATACAAAAGCAGCCTTTGGTCCGGCGTGAAGTACGTCGCACCTTATTAAGTACGCCCAGCTTTTTAGAAGCCAGCTTGGTCTTACCATCGATATGGCGCCAGAAGTTAAGGTCATGCGACAGTTCGACGCCGAAGACCCCGAGGTGGTCGCTTAATTTGAGCGAAGTGCCTTGGAAAGAAGGAACTGGTGTGAACGCAGTTCTGAATGCCCAAACTTGTGTCTCGGAAGAGTTGAACTCGTATAAATTACTACGGCCCCACTCAGAAATTGTGCAGAGTGTCTGTTCGAGCTCAGGCACAAGTTTTTGCCTCTTATCATACTGTTCAGAGTAGATATTAATGGAGTCAGAGTAAATTGAATAAATAATTTTTGTCTCAATTGCAAAAGTCGTAGAACAGAAGTTGTTCAGTACAGAATTTGTATTTTGTACAGAATCACCCCCTTTCGGGTTATGGTAGTAGGTAGCTGTAACATTATGTTAAGTACTTTAAATGTACATTGAACTCGAAAAACTCTTTTTTGACCAAATTCGACGTAAATATTTATTTTTCCTTTTTGTGTCTAAAAACTTTTCTAAAATCTCGAGATAATTATATGCAATAGTCCTTTGAATCTGCCCACTAACAAGTATGGCTCTAATCCAGTGCAGTAAACTTTCCTGAACCTAGTTATTCATCAAACGTGCGTTAGTCGAAGCGGCCAAATCTAGCCGCGTGGGCATTCGTAGACTTTACGCGAAGCGGCTATATTTAGCCGTTGGGCGCGTGAGTGAATAAGCGATAATAACAGAAATTATAATATTAAGTATGTTAAAATTTATATAAAATGCAGACCATGGCAATTCTTTCCTATCTTTTACGTTCTTTAGTGGAACAATAAGAGAAAAAATAAGACAAGAAAATCGGAAAAGAAGCGTCGTCGATGCGACATTGAATTTGCTTCCGACACATAAATTTTAGTTAGTCTCCATCTGCAGTACCTCCAGGCGGGCCTGAGACGACTAATGAAACGACCGCGCTTTACAATATATTTGCTAAGGCAATTAAAATAAATTTGTTTCTTTCAGTGCTTACAAATTGCGACTTTTTCTGATTGAAATCTTTTCTGATTATTCCTTAAGTAGAAATAAATACGATACGCGATGCGCATAATGATAGGCCCAATTACGAAAGTACAAACGACAAGTATCATTTCTGTGCATCGTAGACTTTGGACCCTATCGCGTGTCCGGAGAGCTCGAGTTGAAACAGATAAAATGTGCTTTTGTATTGTTCGTCTCACATTGCATAACACGGAAGGTGTCGCGGCGCTTCCGTCTTTCATCTCCTCCACACATCCTGTCACTGATCTTGCCTCCAACTTGTTACTCAGTTGACAGGTCAGAGTTCAGTTATGTCACGGAGTTAGATGATATGTGGAAGTCGACATGTCCAGACACCGAACCGCCCTAAATCTCTCAAGAACAAGACTTAACATTAAGATTATTGTTTCGTCTCTAAAATTTTGAAGTCTCGCTGACCATGCACGTTACAAGGCTTCCTGTGAAAAAGAATCTGGAGCGTGGCCCCCAAAATACCTGGGAACACTTACCTGAGAACGCTATATCTCCAAAAATGATTTTTTTAATGAGCGTTCAAGGTTTGAATTTTTTTTATGGAGACGCTAAAAAGGCCCCGCACTAAGCGTGGAGTGTTGTGCGACGACGCCCAAGAACATTCAGTTTTAAACAGGGGCTGCAAATGCCGTGTCGGCTCAACAGGTGCCTTTTTAAGGTCTCTTGAAGGATTCCAAGGAATTCTCTGTAGGAAACGCATGCAGTGCATTCCAGAGTCTCCCAGTGCGGAAGACCAAAAAATACTTGAGTGCTTATTCCGCACTTTAGACAGCCCTACAGTAAAGGGATGCATTCTCTGTCTGCCTAGCGTGAACTAATGGTTTTTTTTTCTCCTAGAATAAACATATAAAGTTTATGCAACTAAACATGAATGCACTACAGGTGTCAGCCTTTATGGATATATTTTTTTTCGTATATCGTATAGATTTTCAGATGTTTTGAGAAATAGTAGGTAGTTTGTCATGACTATGACAGGCCAGGTGCAGGCGGCCGGTCAGTCGGCGCATTAATCAGTAGCCTTTCCTAGGTCATAATAATAACGTATATTTGTTTTACATATTTTTCACGTGTTTGAAGTTTTGTATATTATTTATGTGGCTGTGAAAAGATTGGTTATATTATTATATTCATGGTGTTATGGTGTGCGTTGATTGAGTGTTGTGTTAAAGT
>WYDE02198680.1:0-10387 GCA_009867175.2 Adela reaumurella | reverse complement strand
AATGTGAATTGAAAGAGCTAGACAGCAAAAAGTGTGAACAGGCCCCAGCGGGCGAATAAACTCAGTGCAGAGGGACGTGCGTCCCTTATGGGAGCCGACGGCTGGAGCGTATTAGAGGGACGCGCGTCCCTTATGGGAGCTTACGGGTTCACCTTTAGTTGCTTTTTTGCCGTTCAAATGGCAATATTGAAATCACGGTTGTTGCTTTTTTGCGTTCAAACGGCAATTCACCTCCATCTCAAAGAGGTAAGATTTCTTTGTTTCCTGGGTCTAAACGGTAGTCTGTGGTATACCACTAACAAATGTACAACACGTCCGATCTGTCCCTACATAATTTACCTCTGTGGTGCAAGAAAAATAAATATTCTGTCGGCCATTCCAGATAGTTTTTTTTTTGTGTGAGGAGTAGCTCCAATGAAAGTATTATTTTCATCGGTCTAGAATATCTTTACCTATGTGTGTCGCATATCGAAATGATTGGAAAGAAGTGCTCTTTTATATAAATGTATCAGTGCGTGTGTGTGCACCAAACATTTATCCATTATCCGAGCTAAAATATCGGCCCGCCGAAATGTCCGGTGCATACCGGTTTTTTAATGTGAATTACTCTTATTTTTCCTAGTGGCGTTTTAGTAAAATACGATCGCTTCAAAGCAAATACTCTCACCATCAGATTGATGTTCGTAGAATTGGTATTTGTGGAGAAATGCCGGCGGTATGAACCAAGGAATGAAAACAATGACCATTTTTTATAGATGTGCGTCACCAATACATCTGCGACCATACATGGACGCGACTCGATGTCGCTAGGGCTGTCAGTGTGTGCTGTGAGTGTATGCATGTGTGTTGTTTATCGACGTAATTTATGGACTTTTCAGAGCTCGCTGGCTCTGATTTGAATGGAGGATTGATATTTAGAAATATTTATTACTTAGTTTGATTGTTTGACTTTCGACTGACATAACTCAAATTCCTATAAAGTAAACAGATGTTGAGCAAAAAATTCCTAAGCGGACACATGTTTTTCTAGTAGTCGAGTTTGCAATTTTTTTTTTTCGTGTGATGCAAGTGGAATACTTTCATTGCAACATTATTACTATTAAGAATAATAGTACCTACCAAAATCAGCTGCCAGCTGTTCGTAATAATGGAATATTTACGAAATATGACTGCCAATGTAAATAATTATGACTTTTGCATTTTGCGCGCGACCTTGAATTTTGAATTGATTGTTTCGTCGGGATAACCAAAGGAGGGGTATATAGTGTTATATATCTTTGTGTTCGTTCATTTTGTAGATTTGTAAATAAAAACAAAAAAATAGGTTCTCGATCTAGTTTTTGAGTTATTTATATATATGTAAATTTGATAAAAATAAAAAATATATTTTGTCAAAATTTTTTTTTCGTGTCAAACTCCACTAATTTGTATGGTGATGGAAGTCACGTACATTTTCGTTTGGATCTCCTGTAATATTTTGTAAAAAAAGGTTGCAAAACCCCCTGTTTTGCAACTAGATGACTCAATTGATAATTTTAACCAGACGCCACCTCCACCGCAGAGTCTGCGTCCAGCTGCTCCAACTCGGTGGGTACCCTCGGCTCGCCCAAGCCGGAGAAGCGGCAGGCCAACTCCCCTCTGCCGCCACCGCCCCCGCCGCCCGGCGACGGCAAGGAGCGGCGCAAGCACGACAGTCCCCTCACGCACACCATCAGCCAGCAGCAGAGGATATCCAGCACTGGTAAGTTTTATTCTATTCTAGGTGTTAACGTGTACTATTGTAGGTGTAGACGTGTTTATGTTGTAGGTGTTGACATGTTATATTGTAGGTTTTACGTGTACTATTTTAAGTGTTGACATATTCTATTGTATGAGTTACTTGTACTAATGTAGGTGTTGACATGTTCTCTTGTAGGTGGCCAGTGATCGTTCATGTGGTATAGGTAGGTAATGACACAAACTTTCATAGTCGGATGGTGCTCCAGGAAGCGTCATTACTTTAGAAGTCCTGAGATCATTACTTTAAAAGTGTAGTGTAGTACAATTTGGAGACATGCTGTATCTGATAAAACTCTTGAAATACATTGTTTTCATATCAAAGTTTTCTAATCTGTTGCAAATCTGGACTTCAATTCTTCATTCTAGGGAGGTTTTGATCAAAACTTTAACCAACTGGCTCAGATCAACCGCAGCTGCGGTCGGCGGTGCGCGCTGTACGGCGAGAAGAGTGGTCAAATTTTTGCGATTCATTTGAATTTGACACATAGGGGATATATGTATTTTATGAAAGAAGAAAGAATCACCAACACAATATAGTCATACTGAACGCACCTCTCATAATCATCTTCAATCTAAGACCAGTTGAAAATACGTAATTTCTGGTGAGAAATCACGAAGGCATTTTTTTTATTATTTACTATGGATAGGTATAACATGTAAGGTCTCATTTAGATTGGCGTCTTTTTACGATACCACACATGCATTGAAGAAGAGACGGAACTCGAGTACAAAAATACTCTTAAAACAAACAAAAATTAGGAGGCAGAGCGAAAGCGCGCCGCGCCCGAGCGACGAAATACGGTCGTGCGCGCGCGTGCCTTTATACACGCTTCAAATCGTAAATAGAATAGCGAAAGGCTTAAGGGTAAAAATGTAGAGTTCACCTTTCACAATCAAACGTCATATTTTAACTAATTTTAGGCTAAAAGTGCTTATAGCAGGTTTTGCAACTAGACTCATAACAAGAGCCATATGAAGCCATAAATTATCGTAACGTGATGACAGACCGTAGATGACACAAACATGATAATTTAATTAGGGTACAGGTACGACATTGCAAACATCTCTTCATTATTTTAACACGCAAGTCCGTCAGCTTTTTTTGCTTACTGCATGTGCATGTATGTGTAGTAATTCTCCCAATTCTTCCGTGATTTCAACGTTATCAACGTGATGATCAAGTGATTTTCCAACGTATGAGCTAGAGTGAAATAAAATAAAAAGCTTGGCTGATTCGGCTTTCTAGCAAGGGCCAGAAACCAGTTTGAATTTGACTGGTTCGTTAAAACCGTTTTGCAGAAATCCAGAAATCCAACAGGATAAAAAACCTGAACCATAAAAGACTAACTAGAGGTTATTTCCAATGGCAATAAGTCTTCTGCCCAGCCGTACAATAGTTCCTACATATTCACTATGGTAATTTTTGTTCCTTTTAGCATCGGAATGGGAAAAAATTTGCCTTGGAAATTAGCATAATTGCTAGCGAAGAGACATAGTTTTGATTTATTAATAATTTTTACTTTACTCCTTGCAGGCGACCTACACTTCAGTCACGACAAACATCGTAGGAGTCTCAATGAGAAGCACCAACGGAACAACAGCTGCGTGAGTTCCTCGGACTTCTATGGTTGCAACTATCCAGTGGAGAAACATCGCTTCAGCTCCGGCGACATCATCCGACCTCTCGTCGCCAAAGAACTCAACTTCAACATAGACAAACCCAGCGAACATAGCCGATTGCACGACAATTTGTATAACTCCATTGACGGACCGAGCTGCAGCGACTATTCCTCCGCCGAAGCCAACGTAAGTCTCACTTCGGATAGAGTAACGGAGAGCCCGTCACGAAACGTCGAGGAAATGTACGCAAAAGTCATGAAGAAGACGAAATCCAAATTGCATCAAGAAGAATTAAAGTCCGCTCGAAAGTTAGTGTACGCAAACGATAATGCAATCAACGAAAACAACGCAGAACGCAACCCGCACAGGTTCACAAACGACGATCCGGGTTACGAAACAATAGACAGGAAACAATCGGTCAATCATGGTTACGAGACGATAACGGAGAAAGTGCGCAAGAACTCTCACAATCAAGATCCGGGTTACGAAACCGTGAGGGACATTAGTAAAAATTTAAATGCAAACTTCAGCAATAATAACCTCATAAGTAAATTTAATCATCTTCCACTCGATAGTGGACCGAACAGCATTTTAAGTAGCGATCCGGGCTACGAGCACATTGCAAAATCGAACAACTGTCCCTCCGACTCGGATCCTAACTATGAAGTGCTGAGAAACGAACCGCCGACGCCGCCGTACGCCACGATAGCTCCCAACTACAACATCCAACCAAAGTATTCGGTGATCGACAAGAATCGTTCCACGAATAATAACGACGATGCGATCGCAGAACCCAACTACGAGTCGATGCCGCACGACGCCATATACACAACGGGAAGCGAATCCGACCCTAACTACGAATCGGTTAGACCGAAGGACCCTAATTACGAGTCCGTCGGCAACAGAGATCCCAATTATGAATCGCTTCGATTGAAAAATAAAGATCCCAACTACGAATCGGTGAGATCGAAGGACAGATTTGATTCCGGAAGGGCAAAACATCCGCCGTACGAATCTGGGAAGGATCCTAATTACGAATCTGTGAGTTCGAAGGATCCGAACTACGAAAGTGTAAAGTACATGGAAATGAATAAGGAGCCTCCGTACGCGAGTGTGGCCGGCGAAGACACCGCAAAGAATTTACATCGATCTGATTCGGCCGCCGGTTACGAGAGAATCAAACCCATCACAAAAAGCAGTATTAACGGAGAGGGTGCCGACGTAGATGATTACTTTCAGGTTTAGACCTGTACATTAGGCCGAAATGTCCAACGATGAAATTATAGAGCTGTAGTTAATGTATAGCCATAATAATATAGTTTAGGATGGCATCGCAGCAGATATCCAATAGGGAAACTTTTTAAAACTCTCAAAAATTACATTACCTCAAGCATTTTCGAGAATAGAGTTTCCCTACTGAGTATAATTTGATATGCGCAAATATGGAGCCATAGTGACACTGTCGGGAGCAGCTCGAGGCGTCTAAAGTTCAAACCTGTGAACCGAGTGATTTATACAACTTTTTCAAATTGTATAATGCAAGTGTTTAGAGTATTTGGCCGAACGATAAACAACTTTTACATCGCCAGATCAAATGTCAAAAAGTATAGGGTTGTTTCTAACTGATACTTTAGACTGAATTAGCTACATTCAACTTTATGTCGCAAGTCAATTCACCTAATTAAACTAACCGAGCGATACACAACAAAACATTTACATCATTAGATAAAATCTTTGAAACGTTTGCAAATTCCTATAATTTAGCGAAAAGAGCAGCAGCGTCTACAGCACATATTAAACAACTATGTTGATGTTTTATTTTGTCAAATCAAATTACATAAAATTCTGCAGCAGGGGAATATATATAAAACTCAGATTGTCTAAGAAATGTGCGATGCTGGGAGCTTCACCCACACAATCTGAAATGGTACTACGACAATTGGGACTTCGCCCATTTCTCAGACAATTTTAATAGTATAAGCATTACGTGATCACGAATTTTATGAAATTTGACAATGTAAAACTAGAAAATACAGTTGCTTAAAACATTGCTTTAGACTGTGGTCATACATACCTTTACAGTTTGAATTAGTCTAATACATACTTTGGATAATAGGGTTGTATAATGTAAAAATTTTAAATTTGGTTTATCGCTGAATCATTTGGTTTAAAGGTTATAGATTATTTGACCTTTAGACGCGTCAGACGGAACTCGCACTATTTTGTATGAAGTACGTACCTGCAGGACTGATTTGTATTTAAGTTTTTACAGCAATTTGGTGCATTCTAAGATTACTGCATTTCTTTTCCACTAAAACTAGCAAAGAGGGTCAATAGTGTACGCATTATGAAATATATTTTGCGCAACATATTACATGTAAAAGAAATATTTTACATTCCAAGGAATACATCACATTTGATTTTATTAATTTATTATAATTTGTCTTCCATAATTATTGTAAGTTTGCAATTTTTTATATCTTCCTAATTTTAAATTATCAAAAGCTTCTCAACATTTATCAGTCCACATGAATAGCTTTTAGTGTTGTATTATTTGTAAAATGTATTTTGTTGTGATCGTGTTAGTGTAAAATAGTTAGCTTATTTTACGAACTTTAAAATGTGATTACCGAACACCATTATAAATGATATTGTAATAATAATGGTACCGTTGTATAATTTGATAAAAGTATTAATTTATATGTACATTATGTAATGCTAAGAAAGTACTATGGTATTATTTAGTCCTAATAATCTGAAGGTGGAACATTTTTGTATAACTTCATACATACTCAAATAACATTTTTCTACATCTGTAAACAAATATACACATAATCGAGACGCCACTGCGAGTTTTATTCATCCTATTTTACGTAACCCTGCCTAAGTATTACCCCCCAAGGTACAATTTGCAGTCCTGTTAGTAAAAGGGGCGTTAACATCTTGCACGTCACACACGTGTATGTGACTAGGCTGCTGCCGACACCCAGGCTATAGAACACAACTACGTGAGCAGGGTGAACTCCATGCAGAATAAGATGAGGGCGGTCAAAGGTTTAAAGGATATGGTTACGCGAAGAGGGCGGAAGACATGCGGTAACGAGCCCGCAACACAACTCAACAAAGGGGTTAAAGAGCACTGTCCGGCCGGCATGGCATTCGTAGTCCCCTCCAGAATAAGCAGAATGTCCATAGTCATTGCTAGGTGTATCAACCACCTGATCACTATACTCGCCACGTAAATAAAATAGGAATGGAAAACTTTTGCGTTTTAGGCTAATGTGGTCAGGAAGACTTATCCTTGACACAAGGAGTTCCATCAAGATAAACCATGTCGAGTTTAATAATTTTGAGCTGGATTAGCTCATATATTTGCCGGAAATAAAATACTTTTTGGCAAAAATGCATTCCTATTTTATTACCGTGGCGAGTATAGTAATTGTAATGTAGTTTGGTGGGATTTCCCCTTTTTTACCTGAATGCGAAGCAAATGAGGGTTATTTTCCTGATTCTTTGATTGAATTATAAATTATATTTCAGGTACTTTCCCGTGGCTATTTATAAAATAAGCCACGACGTTTCTATCTGCGGCACTGCAGTGAGGCCGACTTCTAAGCCCATTATTTTGCATTTACATACATAGCACATATATTACATAATACATATACGCATTTATCTCACCAAATACTACGTGTCGTGGATATTTAAATTTACCAATCGCACATACTTAGATTTTCGTTCCCTGAATGGACGTTTATTTTAATTTTTTTTCCGAAATTAAAAATCTTCCAAAAACTTAAATTTGGGCATTCGTATTATTGCGTTAACAAATTAAAAGTTATACGTGCATAAATACCATCACGCCTCCTCCCGGAGGGGTAAGCAGGGATAATGGAGCGCCATGTGACACGTTCATGGCATACATCCTTTGCTTCCTCCACTGTCATACATGGCTTCATACATGCTAGCCGATTAATAAAAAAGTTATATCACTTTTTAAATTATTACCGAAGGATGTTAAACTTAATTCATTATTTTTAATTTGGCTCACCTCGGTTGATGAAGGCATATTGTGCCTATGTTTCGACCTTATCGTAAAGGTCTTTCTCAGGCCTTCCTTTACGATAAGGACGAAACGTAGGCACAATATGCCTTCAAAAACCGAGGTGATCCCAATAAAAAATAAAAAAGTAATAGTTAAAAAAAAAACCTGGAAAGTTCACTAAATGAAAGTTTTTCTGCTGAGCTTCAGCACGAGAGTGACTGAATATTTTCGAGCGGTCAAGAAGTCAAGCGGAGAAGTCAGCAATTTGTGACCAAATCGACTGTGGCAAAAACCACTCGATAACATTAGCTGTTTGACTAGCCGTCAGATAAGCCGTGCGGGCAAGAGCACACCTCTCAAGCGGGAGGTGCGGGTTCGAACTCCACTGGGAGCACATTTATTATTTCAGAATTTGTGCTAAAATGGCTGCTGACACTTCGGTGAAGGAAAACATCGTGAGGAAACCCACTTCCAAGCCGGTTGTTCACCGTGGAAGTGTATGACTCAATCCTCTCATATTATGTTAATGAGAGAGGCCTGTACCCAGTTGTGGGGCGAATAAAATGGCTGCAAAAGAAAGAAAGAAGAATGTGTTGGATATACAAAAAAAAAATCAATCTATGAGAGATGGGTAGAGCTGATAACTCTATTCGACTGTACATAGCTTGCTGATATCCGTCATGAAGTACCTTTTTTATGGTTTAAAAAAGCTTTTTAAACCATAAAAAAACTTTCCTTTCCTTCACCGGAGTGTCAGCGGCATTTAGCACAAATGCTAAAGTTATAAATATTGTGATCCCAGTGGGTATCGAACCCGCACCTCCTGCTTGAGAGGTGTGCTCTAGCCCGCTCGACCAGTCTTACACACTTATATCCACCACAAAAGGGAATATTCAATAACAAGGTAGACGTACGCCAGTGTTATCGTAACAGGCTCCGCGAAAATGGAGATGGACGGTGAACAAATTTGCAGCTAAGTTTCTTGCCAGTTCTTCTATGAAGTTGAAAGTTGATGTGTGGCGAGATACTGACAAATTTAATGAACTCAAAATTTCATCAGGATCAGACAAACACTTTCGGAGTGGACGTTGACAATTTTCCACCGAAGTTTCTTGCTAGATCTTCTATGAATTTGAAAATTGGTGTGTGGCGTACTATTGGCATATGGACTGAACCTGCAAAGATCTGCCAAATCTTTAAGGAGGAGTTGTGAGGACAAACAGACAGACACCAAATGTTTTGTGACCCTAGTCGAGTGCTAGGCTTCGCTTCGCTCAACCAAAAACCTTTTTACTCCTCCCTGAACCGCTTCCTCCCACCGCCGCATGTACAACCCACCGCCGCAATTGAAATCTACCTTTCCGACTGGCTGCTGCCATAGGTGATTTTTTTTTATTTTACTCTACAGACGCTCCTGGTCATATAATCGTCACCTGAAATGTCGAGCTGCAGGTATCACCCGTAAGCCGAAGTCATATTATTATTATGAGTGGCGGTGCGGGACTAAAAAGTTACATATTAATATGGCGACTCTTAGTGTACTAGTGTGCCAAAACTGAAAACCGAAATATCCGCTGAAAACCAGCGCGCTGTAGGTTTTTGCACTCAGCCCAAAGCTGAGCGGCTTCCATTTCATCATATGATTTATCTGTTTTGTGTATGTTTGATGAGTAAATATATTTGTTGTTTACATTTTTATTATTGAAAACATATAATTCTGAGGGCTTGCCGTGCATAGGAAGGGTGCATGCAACATTTGATCGGATCACTTGGTGCTCAGACAAACGGACGGACGAAAGAACGCATGAATCATTGGGCCGTCCTTCGCAGTAGCACTACGGACGAACCAAGAAGCATTGTACAATGAAAAGGTTACAAAAACTATATATGTACTTACTTAACAAAGTAGTGAAGTTGCACTGAGCTTACATTCCGACACTTGATATATTTAATTTATAAATTATCTAAATAATTATACTTATGCCATAAGTTGGGAAAACTCCTAAAGGACAAGTCGGGTGACGCCGCGCAGGGTCGTACTTTCAGCAGCGAATCTCAATAGAAATTCAACGTGGTAATGCAGCTAGTGTTCTGGGATCCGTGGGTGAGTCGGCGGAGCTGGACGAGATATTCTAATTGGCTATGTGATTCTCTCCCTCCTTTTTTCTTCTAGCATTATTTTGTATAACTGAAATTGAAATGAAAATAGGAGGTTTTAGTAGTAGGTATCTGCCATAAATTTGTTTTAATGAGTTAAAATAAAATAAATAAAATTAAAAAATACATTTATTTTCACATAACTTGCAGGTTAGTACATAGGTTTGCAGGTTAGTACATAGGAGTTGAGGCGTGGCCTAGTTTATGACTGTTATTCGAGAAGCAGTGGGTTTATGTATATTATTTTTAAAGACAGAAAATTATACAAAATAAACCGTAGGGAACACCTACAACCTTTCTTGCGTTTTGTTTGAAAAGTCAAATGGTCGATTTTCTCGAAATCAGTTCTAACGATCTTTCTTATATTTGCACACCGTCAATTTATTTCTACCCAGAAATTTACTACAATGTTTTTTTTTCAAGGAAAACTCAAATAAATGTGGCAGCCATACAAACTGAGACATTTGTATGAATTTCCCCACAGAAAAACTCTATAGTTTTCATTTTAGTAGGGTTTGCCCCACCGTTTATTCAACAATATACTTCCCATGGTATAAATTTACATGACCTATACTTTAGACCTCCCTTGGTCTTGATCGCGAGTACGACCTCGTGTATTGGTGAATTGGTGGTTTTATGTTCACGTGCGAGGGTGTGTGTGTGTGTGTGTGTGTGTGTGTGTGTGTGTGTGTGTGTGTGTGTGTGTGTGTGTGAGTGTGTGTTTTTATGTGTGAAAAGTGGAGTAAGGAAGTCAAGGGAGGTGGCCGCGGTGCGCGCCCACCCAAA
>WYDE02198659.1:0-10388 GCA_009867175.2 Adela reaumurella | reverse complement strand
CTCGTTCTTCAACTCAAAATTTCCAGATCTAAAACGATTGAACCAATAATGGACCGTGTTTATGCAAGCAGTGTTAGTCCAGCACACGTTAATGTTTCGTGTTGTTTGCAGAGTGGTATTTCCACGTAGGAACTCAATTCGAAAATTGTATGAATTTTCAGTTTATCCATGACGCCACTACCACAATTTCACAAAAACAAAACACTATCTAAAAACAAATGACTGAATTTGAAATTACAATAACATGGCTTTAGAATAAAATCTATTTGAATTTCGAATCGGGCGCCAATCCACAGATAATTACTTCTGAAAATTCTGGTTTTAAAAATCTCCAATGTCATAGGTAAAGTTCTATTATTAAGAAGTAACTGTAGTCGGCTGGTCTTCTGGTAGGAAAGGTGGGCTTGAACGAGGCAAAGTCGGCGAGGACCACCCATGTCCACGACGTTAGCATTATGTTCTCCAACTGTCAAGGATACATAAATTACATTAAGAAGTAACTGTAGTCGGCAATGTGGTGGTCGGTGTCGTGCTATAATTTACCACAGTTCTTGCAGCACAACACCGATTGCTTTGCTTACCCCGATTTTCGGGATTCAGCGTGAGTGATATGTATATGTATATGTATGTATATATTCGGCCGGGGTGAGTTCTGGTAGGAAGGTGGGCTTGAACGAGGCAATGTCCGTGAGGAGCATGCACGTCCACAATGTTAGCATTATGTTCTACAACTGTCAGTGATACACAAATTATATTAAGAAGTAACTGTAGCCGGCCGGGTTATCTTCTGGTAGGAAGGTGGGCTTAAAAGAGGCAAAGTCTGTGAGGAGCACCCACGTCCGCGACGTTAGCATTGTGTTCGCCAAACTGTGGAGGATGCATCAATTATATTAGAAGTAACTGTAGTCAGCCGGGTTGTTTTCTGGTAGGAAAGTAAGCTTTAACGAGGCAAAGTCCATGAGGGGCACCCACGTCCACGACGTTAGCATTATATTCTCCAACTGTCAAGGATAAAGAAATTGTACATAACAATGAAAAAAAATTACATGTTGTTTTGTATATCGCTTCATAGTGGATTGGTCATCATGAAACTGAATAACTAATAACTCTCATTATACCAACAAAAGGCCAGCTTTGTTGTCGGACATTGAAAGGGCTGTAAAAGATTACTGTAGAAGGTGTTACATGAGAAATGATGGATGAGTTACCTTTATGTCACCGTGGCAAACTCCAAGCTTGTGACACTGATGTAGTGCATACAGCACCTGTAAAATCAGGAAACGTGTTAATTTTCATAGGACCACTCATTCCCGTAGGTACGGGACCATTGCCTACAGCCGACGCACTCATCCCACCTGGTGTGTGGATTTTTTTTATCAAAGTAAGGATAAAGAAGAATAAATAAAAAATTGGGAGTTTTGCTCTACTTGTCTACGTCAGTTAAGAGAGCTTGCCAAAAATTAAAAACGGTACACGAAAAAAACGGTACATGCAAATTTCCAGGTATTTTTTATAACCATTTTGTTATCTCTTAAATTAAAAAATACTTTCCATGTTACATTTTCCAATCCATGGATGCCGAAGTAGGATGTGCATTGTTATTCCTAGTCCGTGGTGGTCCCGACCTAGATGGAAACCCTTTTCTACTGCCGCTGGGCCTCGCACTGGGCCTGGATATGTTCGGTGAAGCCATTGAGTGCTGAGTTCAACACTTACTCTGTGTTTAATTTGTTAAGTGTGAACCCTGAGCTCTTAACAATATTAACTTAACTTAACAAACCTCAGAAGAATCTGTGGAAGTTTTTGTTATGTAATAGGTCTTTACTCATGCAATTGGAGATTTTTTAAACCAGCATTTTCAGAATTAATTAAAGGTGGATTGGCGAGCAATTTGAAATTCAAATAAATTTTATTCGAAAGCCATGTTATTGTAATTTCAAATTCAGTCATTTGTTTTTAGATAGTGTTTTGTTTTTGTGATAATTGTGGTAGTTTTTGGCACCATGGATAAACTGAAAATCTGTACAATTTTCGAATGAGTTCCTATGTGGAAATAATGCTGCGCAAACGTTAACGACGTGTATGGGCCTAACACTGCTTGCATAAACATGTTCATTATTGGTTCAATCGTTTTAGATCTGAAAATGTTTAGTTGAAGAACGAGCCTCGCGGTCGGCCGGTGACTATTGTAGACAATGATGAATTGAAGGTGATAGTGAATGAGGATGCAACTCAATCTACGTCGAGTTTACTGCGGGCTTTGGAGTTAGTGTCAAAAGAACATTGAAGCACATGCGTCAAATCGGAAAGATAAAAAAGCTATATAAGTGTGTGCCAGACCAACTAAGCGACCCTCAGCGAAACTTACGCGTCGAAGCATGTTTAGCATTACTGAATCAGCATAGAAACGACGGAAAAACTAAATCAAATTGTTACTAACGATGAAAAGTGGATCCTATACGACAAACGTAAACGTTTTTGTCGGAGTGGGTGGCCCCGCGTACAGCACCTAATCAGCACGTTAAAAAAAGATTACCCATAGAAAGATGATGGTGACTGTCTGGCGGACCAGGGCCAAACTTGTACATCGAAGCTTCTTACCGAATGGCACAACAGTGACGGCAGATGTCTATTGCCAAGAATTGCAAACAATGACGGAGAAGCTCGCAATTCAACAAGCAAGACTGGTCAATCGCTCTTCCCCATTGCTTCTCCAATACAACGCATGAGCTCACACTTCACGACAGACCATCGCTAAACGCAAAGCTACAAGAGTTACAGCTGGAAGTTCTCCGTCACCCACCGTACGCACCGGATCTTGCCACAACACATCATTTTTTCCAAAATTTAGACAATATTTTAAGTAGGAAAAAATTTTACACCCGAGAGTACAAAATGCTTTTGCTGACTTAATCGCCTCTCGTCCAGCAGACTTCTAAAGTAAAAGGATAAACAAACTTCCATCAAAAATGGCAAAATTGTATAGATAATTTGGGCTAGTACTTTAATTAGCCAAAATGAAAAAATAACCAAAATTTGTATATTTTAAAATTTTCATACAAATCTCCAATTTCATAGGTAAAGACCTAATTAATATACGTTTCACTGTGGAAGTATATGACGAATGACTGAGAGGCCCGACAAAAGCAGTAGCACACTGAAAGGGCTGTGGAAGAAGATACCGAATGCTCATAGAATTTTTAGACATTTTATGCCTGACAAATGAAACTGTTTGTTTAATATTTAATAAAATGAAAACTTTCTAAATTATCATTATCGTCAGACTGTGACAATCCACCGATGGACGCAGCCTCTCCTAGGGCCCTCACCACACACGATCCTCCGCTCTTCCCATCATACACCCACTCCCAGACAACTTTTTTAGGTTGTCTGTCCATCTGGCCGAGGATATTACTTTATATCGACCTATACATGGTCTTCACTCGAGAATTTTTCTACCCCATCTGTAATTGGCTTTACGACACATGCAATTACTTCAGCTTGATAATTTTCTGGGCGATGTTGATCCATTTTGTTCTCTGTCGTATATCTTCGGATTTTATTGATCACGGAGATGCTGAGCATAGCACTTTCCATGTCTTGCTAAGGATCTTTGAATTTGTAGATTCACCCCACAGCACAGATGAAGGTAGGAACAGATTGGACACGCCTCAAAACCATTAAACTAAATAGCGACCCTTGCTACAATGCAATGCAATTGAGCGAACCTTTAAAATTTACCTACCTGCGCCTCTCTTTCTATCGCGTAACTCTATCTCCATCTATCGCTTGGCAATGCACTGAATCGGCCACGCTCACGAGGCCGCCGATGTACTTGTAGCTTAGTAGGTAAAGTGCGGAGCGTCTTTGGCAAAGAACGGAATCCGCAGGTCACGAATGCTTGAAGGTCGTTTAGTTCTGGGACAATTTCAAAAGTGGATCGATATTTTGGAATAATAGTTAATTATTTAGATAATTCAATCTACCAGTATTCATCTACCATGCCGCTGTGCCGCCTCCGTGCCGTGTGTAGGTAGTTAGGTACTGTATGTTCCTAGACAACGACACTTGCGTCGGTGCGGCGACGACGCCCGGCAAATCTTTGATGTTCGCCGCGTGTGCAGTGCCTAGAGATTGATATTATTTTGGCTTTAAATTTAGGAAATTTGTATACGTACCAATATTATTACCTGCCTGTTTAGTTGGTTGGTAAATACATTTTATTTTCTACAGAAATAGTTTGAATTATAGATATTATTGGAAGAAATTGGTATCTTCTGAATTTGAGGGTATATTTGGTAATCAGAAACAGAATCAGAATCTTTATTTCTGAATTACATGTGAACATAACATTTATAGACCAACGTGAACACAATAAACAAATAAGTAAGAGAATTAATAACAGTATTGATTGTTTATTAATCCTCTTAGTCAATCCCTAGAAAGGTCGTATTCGTGCCCCGCTCATTCCGATGTATGGTTCTTGGCCTGCCTAAAGTAAGACTCTACGTTTCGGGCAAATGTTAACATGTTTTTATTATGTCATTATAGGTAAATAAATATTGGTAAAACATTTTTTAATAATATAAAATAAAAAAACAATTACCTGGAATGTGATCCACTTCTTCTCTAGAATGGAGAGAAAGGGCCGCGTGGACATTCTGTCATACAGACTAAACTTGCAGTACTCTCGCATGATCAGTCCTGCCTTGTCTGTCAGCTGCGCAACATGTTGGAATTTTACTTAAAATTAATGATTAATTTGGCTAAGCAGAGCGAAGCCACTTTACTCGACTAGAGTTAAAAACTTCAGGTGTCTATCTGTTTGTCCGCACAACTCCTCCTAAACGGTTAGGTCGATCGGGCTGAAATTTTGTAGGTTCATTCTAAATGCCAATACCAATTTTAAACTTCCTAGAAGAACTGGCAAGCAAACTTCGACGCAAATTGTTCAAAGTCAATCTCGAGTACCGCAAAGCCTGTTATGATAATACTGATGTACATCTACCTTGTAATAATAAAGTGAAGCAGTAAAACATGTTTTATAGGTAAATCTTTATCCAATTTTGGATATACATATGTATCACACGATAGTATTGCGCTGAAATAAATTGAGCTGCACCACAAAGTTTATATGTTGAATTGAGCTGCACCACAAAGTTTACATGTTGAATTGAGCAGCATCATAAAGTTTATATGTTAAATTGAGCTGCACCACAAAGTTCATATGTTGAATTAAGCTGCACAACAAAACACCTAGGCTCATCCCTCCACCGTTCTAAATATAATTTTCTATTGTATTAGTGATTATTTTTTGAACTTATGCAGAGGGTCCCGGGCGTGTGGGCGATAATTCAAACCAGGGACTCTATACATATTGCAGAACACGATTATGAAAGAATTTTTAATTTACGTTTAGAAAAATTTTTGACCACCGCATGCATTTTTTAACAAGAAAGTTTTTAAATGTAAGGGGATGTTCATTGAGAAGAATATGTGGTGTATCTTTGAAAGATATGGTACTGAATACATGTATAAGAGAAAAATGTGGATTAAAGAAGACATAGATAAAAGGATAGAGAAAAGAATGCTTAGATGGCTTGGACACGTGGGGAGAGTGGATGGTGAGAAAATGACCAAACAAATATATGAAGCAAATGTGGAAGGAAGGGGTGAATGGTGTCGATATAGGGGAACATACCATGACCAAATAGGTAACCTTTTACAGGAAGGGTAGGTTCACAGCACCCGTAACCCACGAGCATGCATGAAGTGATGTGATGCAAAGGATGTATTTAAAAAAGTGTGACATGGAGCTCAATTGTCTCTGCCTGCTCCTCCGGGGAAGATGCGTGATGGTAATGTATGTATCATCACCATCATCACTGTTTGACCATCCACTGCTGGACACACACCTCTCCAATTTTTATTCCAACCTTCCCGGCACTCGGCATCGTTTGCCCGCGACTACCAGATGTCATCGTCCCGCTTGGCGGGTGTCGTCCCACACTTCGCTTTTCTGTCCTCGAACGACAGTGTAGGACGCGTAAGCTCCAACGGCCGTCATTCCTGCGGATCAAGTGTCCAGCCCACTGCCATTTGAGTTTTGCCACCCGGTGTACAATATCTACTACTTTGGTGCGTCGACGATCTTCTACGTTGCGCACCTTGTCTCGTAGCGATATTCCCAGCATGGCTCGCTCCATGGCTAGCTGAGCGACACGGAGCTTTTAACCTCCGTCGACATGACTTTGGTTTTATCTCGGTTCATCTTCACACCGACCCTCAGTGATGCCTCATAGAGGTCGCTGAGCATCTCCTGAAGCTGATTCCGGGAATGAGCGAGAAGGACAATGCCATCGGCGAAACGAAGTTAACTGAGGAACTCTGCAATGATATTGAAACCCATTTTCTACCATTCAAGCATCTTGAACACATCTTCCAGTGCATTTGTAAAGAGCTTGGGTGAGATCACATCACATCACACATGGATGGCGCAGGTATTACATGGAGCCCCATAGTCATCGTCACCGATCGATACAAGTGTTGGAGTACTTCGACGTATCTGTGGTCGGTAACTCCCTCCTTAGAAGCAGCGGCCCTACCGGCGTCGTCTCACTCGAGTGAGTGAGTGAGAAATGACAGTGACACAGATAGTGAAGTCTATAAAAAATCTATGTGCTTCACTCACACCCCGACCTTGACACGTCGAGTGAGTCTACGCCGGTAGCAGCGCAGATCAAAATGCAATAGGAAATTCATGGGCTTTCAAAGGCTTATATCTATAAGCCTTTTGCTTATAGATATAAGCAAAAAACAGCCTAATTTGCTCTATAATTAAAGTATGGTACAGAGATGAAAAAAATCCTTGAAAACTGCAAAACTCTGGTGGAATCCATGCCCAAACGCGTAAAACTAGTGCTTCTAGCCAAGGGAGGACATATATCATATTAAGTAGTTTATTAATTGTATGTTCGACCAAATATATAATTTTTTAAGAAAATGTTGTTTGATTCAATTAATATGCTCGGTACTGTATGTTTAACCGACTAGATGAGGAGGAAACGTTAATTAAACACAATGCTTTTCTATTAAAATAATATTCATTACATGTTTACTATTTTATTTAGGCCTGCAAATGCCACATTAAAAGTTCAATACGTAAAGAGTGCTAGAATAAGTGGAACGGGAAAACTGTAACATTTTTTCAATGTAAAAAATAAAAACACATATGTAAATGCAGAAAACATAAGAACCTTCGCAATAAATGTATATATTTTTATCATTCTTATGTTTTATGATGATGATGATTCTTATGATTACTACCTTTACTTTATTGAGTGGTTCGTTATTGAATACAGCGCTGAATCTTGTGGATTTTTCACGAGATTCAGTATAGGCTGCGTCCTGCCCTTTTTTCTCTTCTATTTATTGTTATGTGTTTTTCTTTTGTAATTTATTAATGTGTGTAGCAGTGAAAAATTAATATTTCTTATTACTTAATGTTCAATTTGGTGAATTTCATTTTGTATTTTATTTTATTTTAATATACCTTTACATGTTTTTCCTCATTCGTGATAAAGTAATTTGGAGGGCTGTGTGTGTGTTTCTTGTTGTTGAACGCGAGGCTGCCATCAGAAGCCAAGATAACAGACACCTTGCAACCCTTGTCCGTGGAATAGCATAAGTATCTAATCTTGCCGGATGACCGTTCATATTGTCGACGGTACGTGTACTTCTTGTACATCAGCAGGGGATGCTTTCCTTTGCCCGACGGTAAGAAGATGACTGTCAAATAAAATATTTATAAATATTTACAAAAAAGGCGAGCCCTCAGGGCTAACACGCTGGGGCAAAGGCTGACCAACCCTTGGGGCGTGGAGACATAAAATACATGCACACAGGAACATTAAATTAAAAGTTACTAATATGAAAATTAAAACGTATAATGAAAAATATGGTTTTATTGAAAGCGCGACATATGACGCCGAGCCACCCACAAGGTGCCTAACGACGCCCATTGACATTCGGTTGTATGCGGGTTGCGAATGCCATGCCGGCCTGATATATGCCTATTCACGCCCCTCTTGAAGGCTCGAGACTGTAATTTGAGAGAAATATATGGGAAATCTGTGACTTCGTCTAAAACTTACACTAGTCCGTATATTTACTATAATCTTATAGTAATTAGCCTGTTCATAATTTCTTGATGTTGTTAAAACGCTATTTTCATATTGTATAACAATTATATTATGGCCATACTCCATGAGAGAAAAAGTTTTTGACTCCCATTTTTAGTATCCTTATAAGCACAAACGTATTAAAATTTACACCACATAATAGAAAAGTTTGCAAAGTATACTTCGTTTAGAATGATCGGGTTCCGTCTATCAATGTAGTAAGAAAGAATATAAACGCGAATAACTACTGAACAAATATTCACAAAGCCTTACCTGTAAAATTCCCATTAGATGTGCATTAGTATACATAGAAAAGAAACGAAATAGAAATATTAAGTATGCTGTTATAAGTTCACATATTATAAGTTTACAGTTTGTTCAGAATTTGATAAAATTTAAATAATTTTACAATGAAAATGAATTATATATGTAAGAAAATTTTTATTTTTAAAATCTACACGTCGAGTGCCTTCTAACGATATTTGATTTGATTTAAAAAACTTGATTTAAAAAAAAACGTTTTTTTTTTATAAAGCTAAATATTTTTTCCCCATCTGTACGAACACTGACTTATTTGTATTTTTAGATTTTTCCCTTAATTACATGAAAATTTTCGCCATCTGGACAAAATTTCAGCTTAATCGGTAAAGTTCATCGGAAATCGGACGGACAGCTGGACAGACCGACGAAATTGCTTTCGCTTGTAGGGTTTCCCTTTTTTTTAAGGAACACTAAAACCCATTACTAATTTAATTACGTTTAACATGTAATATACGCATACGAAAAAAGTAAACGTACACTTTTCAGCTTATGAGAAGGCGGACTTATTACCGGAGGCAATCACTTCCAACCAACCTCAATGCACACATTCGTATTCTTAGTTTTGGTTTACAAACGGTGTTTTTTTAACACCGGTTAATTTTATAATTCGGTAAAGTTGAGAAATCCCGAACACAGCTCACAAACCAAGGAACGCCGCAATCCATATTACATGCCAAATTAATCACCCATGACAGGGAAGTTGCTGATATGGCAACGCGATACGCCAGAATCACCAGAATCAGCGTAACATCTCGCATGACATGGTTCCGCATGGTTTCTGCGCCACGTTATGTTGCGGGGGCCGCCCTCCCTGCGACGCCTTCCGCTATTTTATTGTCTCTAGGGAGTAGCCGTGTCTGACCAGGGTGGCGATCGCGAAAATTGTCGACTGTAGTCTCGCTGGAGACGAGATGTCCGTGCTCACTCGCACTCGACGTCATGCGTATGCGTGCGTGCGGGGAGCTAGAGTGGGGCGTGATAAGCTAGTCCCGCCCACACAGCGTCCTACACGCACGCATAAGCTTGACGGCGCGTGCGAGTGAGCGCGGACATCTCGTCTCCAGCGAGACTACAGTCGACAATTTTCGCGATCGCCACCCAGGTCGTACGTTTTTGCGCAAAAGAGACTGAACGAAGACAGCCAATATTTATTTGGTCTGCACAGGGCGACAACAAATAAACAAAATAAGGCTTATAAGGGTGAATCAACCTTTTCTTGTAAAGTAAAGCATGGCTAATATCATAGTTTAAAAAAAGGTTAATTACAATTATTACTACTTAGTTGAAAATCAATTATTATTATTAGATACCAAGCTTTAGAAGCAATACATAAAAACGTTGCGAACTATTTAAAATTGAAAACTAGCACAATTTTTAGGGTTAATCCAGGGGAAAACTGTGTCCCCAGTTTTTGTATGGAAAATAGGGATTGTCCACTGGGCAACCAATATTTTTAAAAAATGTAACTTACATTTTTTTTACAACCCATAATTTAAAACTAAAGTATGTACTTACAAAATAAACCTACCTAACCATAAATTACACCTAAATACAAATAATAAAACTATCTAAACTAACCTGCAAAATAATAAACCCTAAAAACTAAACTAATTTAAAATAAAAAAAAACAAAGAACCCAATATGGTCCAAGGAAAAGTGAGGGGGGCCAGCGACAAGCTTTCCGGGGCACCCCCACGACGGCCCCATGGTGGATTCTCACTCATGCGGGCCGACGCGGGAAGTGTGCCAAGGACACTCGCAGCTTTACCTCATTGTATTGCCAAGCTAATGCGTAGGCACAGGTAACGTTTAACTTAAATTCTTTATTCAGCTTCTGCCTCATTGATTGATTACTTATGTGAGAGTTGTTGTAACTTATAAAATAAG
>WYDE02198627.1:0-10389 GCA_009867175.2 Adela reaumurella | reverse complement strand
TAGGGATGCAATCCCTGCCCAGTACGCGTAGTGCGAAGGTGGAAAGGGGACGGTGGGATCGCGTTAAACAGCTCCTCGGAGCACTCCCTGTGGAATAAACGATATAGCACACTTAGGGAGCCGACATCACTACGAAGTTGCAGTGGTGCTAGATCGCGAGACACTTCACGATCATCCACTAGTCGCACAGCGCGACGCTGTATAGAGTCCAACAGCGCAAGTTGATATTTGGCTGAGCCATCCCATGTTCAGTTAAGCTATTGTAAGCCCTGTTTCAAGCATCGTCTCTCCCTTGCAGACATCAACAACCTGGCGAACACGACAATAACAAAAGTGCCCGCGGTTCGAGCGGCGGCCGCCAAAACCCTCGAGAGCATGCACGGCTTGAGTCTGAAGCACGATGACTACGCGCCGGGGTTGAGAGGATCCGCTCTGATTGATACGTACTTCCAACTCATCAATGAGAGCGCTTATGGTACATTCAATTTTGTTTTAAATCTTGCTGCTATTATATTGACGACAATTCTAAATAGACTTTGAATCGGATGAAACTTACATTATGTATGGTAGCTGCTTTAACATCTTAACATCTTTAAATTCCTAATGTTTTGCTGCAGCCATGATAGAATGGTATTTACCATTTCCCATCGTTATCTAGCTGTCTAAGAATCAGACATTCCAATAAATACTTTTATTTCTGTGTTGCTTAGTTTATACTTCGTTCCAGGAGGCGCCATGTCCCAAGAGCAAAAGTCAGCGTTGCACGCAGCAAAAATGAGTGCTCGCCTAAACCTGGGTCTCGAACATAAACCGTACCCGGAGCTGTCCCCGCCGCCCACCGCCTCGCTACCTCCCCCCTCGGCTACCCTCGCTCACCAGCACTTCTTCAGGCAAATGCAACGTCAGTACACCGAACATATGGGTAAACCGGACATAGTGAGGGATGAGCCGCTCGACCTTGGGAAAGAGAGGCAAAGACGCGACAGCGCGAGCGACGTCGAGATGATGGATAAGTCGGACGATCGCGATCGCAGCAGAGAGTACGGAGGGGAAGGCCGACGAGACGACCTCGACGAGCACAGCGGCGCCGAAGACGTGGACTACTCGGAGGACGACGCCAATAAGACGGAGGACTCATGAGCGGGCCGGCCGGTCACCCCGCCGAGGTGCTTAATCCCCCGTCGGTCCCGGACTGCTATGTGATGCCGGTTGAGTGTTATTTGTAACTCGAAGTATATTGTTGACCCGTGAAATGTTATCGGTGCCATCGCGTTCGTGAGCTACACGTAGAGTGTAGTGTGTACAGTAGATTAGTGATGTGAGCGGCACGCGGCGCTCGCACGAGCCTGCGGGCCGCCGTAGCCGAGATGAACCGACCTTTTATTTTTCTAGTACTTATTGCCGACTAGACGGTGAATAGTTCTTCCACGTAGTGTCGGTCGCGTCGCTCGCGGCCACGCGCTTGTATATATCCGTCGCGAGACGCGCGTGCACTCGTAGTGAACTTAGAGCAAAATTTAATAATTCCATCCATCTACCTCAGTGCGTGGGCCAGTACGAGTACGAGAGCGGCGACAATTTAAAAATTTATCCACTTAACAAATCGTGAATTCCATCCATCTACCTCACTTCAATAGATTTTATTTGATATTTTATACAATTTATAGATAGTAATACTGTTGTTTGTTTTGTGCATTTTCAAATTGCATTTATAATCTATAGATATTATGTAGGTAAATATATACCAGTCATTAGAGATAAAGGGCGCGCACACGTGTAGGGTCGCCGTTAGAGACAGAATATTTACTCGGTCGGACGCACATCCGCATCCCACATGCAACCGCGCGTGGGCGTGTAGAGGACGAGCCGGGCAGAGTGTGTACGATCAGAGTACAGAACCCTTGTATACGAGAGAACTCCCCAGAGCTTATCGATAGGACGTCGCGTCGGCGGCGTCCCAATATTTCACACATTTACTGAGAATTCACATCAAATTGAGACTGAATATTGATAGATTTTTCACGTCGACATTCTCGTCGACACGAGACTTCATTCGTCGCGGAGCGGAGGTACGTTCTCCGGTTCTCGATAACGTTTGTACCGCGTTCTGTTGAGATATTTCTAGATAATTATATTTTTAGCGGAACTACATACGACATTAATATTAGTGTTAACCGTGTAAATAAGGTGATATAATAAATTACATGAACAGAGAGCAATAAATTAAAGTATACCTTGATGTTGCCTTTCGAGTTTAGACGCAAATTGTAAAGTACCGTTCGCACCGAGCGGACGATCTATATTCACTTTACGGCCGCATACTTTGTACCTTGGATGTGTTTTCCATGCAACTTGTACAATATTTTCTTCGGAAATTACTTATATATCAAATATTAATGAGTTATTTATAATAAGGCTAATTTTTAAATACATAATTACAACAGTCTTTTCACCACAAAGAAAGTAGGAATCCCAAAGCATCTCAAAGAGTAGAGCGCGAGAAAATGGGATTATGTAAAGGCGAGTTCACAATGGCGTAACTGCCCAAATATAGTTTTTCCACTTTTCACTCAAACGCAGTGCCATTAAATCAATTGATACTGGAAAGTGTTCTCGACGATGAGAATACTTGATTAGTAGAAAAAGTCAAGTGCAAAAATTATCATACAATACTGAATGAGTACCTGCTTACCCAGATATTTTGGGTTCGCAAAGCTGTGAAAGACTCAGCGAGTCTTTTGTCGGTACTCAAAGCTGTGAGTGACTCAGTGAGTCGTTTGTTAATACACAAAGATGTGAAACACTAATCTCATATATTTTTAGTTTAGTGCACAAAGCTGTGAAAGACTCAGTGAGTCTTTTGTTAGTACACAGTGAAAGACTCAGTGAGTGTTTCTTTGGTACACAAGGCTGTGAAAGACTCAGTGAGTCTTGTTGGTACACAAACCGGTGAAAGACTCAGTGAGACTTCTCAGTTCAACGTGAGCACACAGTTCCGTGCCGAAGAGCTCGCCCGTTAGACAACTCACCTGTGATTATTACAGCTACATAAGATTTTCATAGCCTTCGATTCATATACATATATTTAGAGTACAATGTGACAAACCGTAGACTTAAGTTTCATTTTAGATAAATCACAAATATATTTACCTAGGGTAACCGATAGTCCTCACACTATTTAACTTAATTAAGGTTTAGGACGATAGCGGAGCATTTAAAATATTAATTTTACATAAGTGTGCGAATGGTGAATACGGACGAACGTACGACCAGTGAGCCGGCGAGCGGACTACAAGTGTCGCGTCGTCGGCGCGTTCGCGTCTAAGTTGAAGAGTTACCCTTTCGGACGTAGTCCCCTACGATTATTTTATGTACGAGTCGGGATCGTCGCGTTGTTTTGTTGGCTCGTCAACGTTTGGGCGCTGTTGTTTTTTTTCTGTTTCATGTTACGGAGTGATTTTTAGGCGTGTTTGCGATATTGGAAGTTTGTAATGTTAACCTGTACGATAGAAATATTTAGGTTGTACGCGATTGGCTATTGTATATATAGAAATTTGTTTGGGGTTCTAGATGCATGATTATTTCCATCATAATGCATCACTAATACGTGACGGCCCACTTTGGTATTAACTTACAGAATACCAATAAAGCAAGCAGTTCATCCAAATCTCATATTTTGATGGATATACCTTTCTAGGAATAATAGATTTATTTGTATCTTTAAAGGAATTAGCGGAATGCACAAAAGGTAATCGCGGTAAGCACAGTAGAGAAATGAATATCCCACTGAATAGTATGGCTAGAAGCTGCAATCTGTAAATATTGAGTCTGTAGGACTCTCAACCACACAGTACACTGCAGTTGAGGGGCAAGGTGCCTTCTATGAACACCTGGTATGATGAAACGTTTCGAAATCTGTAAGGAATGGAAGATCACAACCTTGTACAATTACCACTCCATTTATTTTTGATTATGACAATGTTGTATTGGCGAGTATTACCAACTAATTTTGGAAGGCGACCAGGAGGAGTTTCCATACTCTTCGCCCGCCAAAACAAATTGGTAACATGTTTTGTTGCCAGCAAGTGTAAAACTTTATTACTTGAAGTCTGTTAAATTATATTAAAAATTGAGTATGCAAAAAGATTGGAGCGTGTGTCGGCGAACTTTTCAATGCGTGTGCAGCAGGGGCCGAAAACAGTACCGAAAATATATGATAAAAAAATACTGGTATTACTTACTTAAATATTTTGGTACTGTTTTCTTTCGGTCCCTGGTGTGCAGTGGCATTTTGTGACTCGTTACTCCGGCGAAGGAAAACACCGTGAGGATACCCTACAGTATCTGGTGGTAAGGTTTACTTGTCTGAGTCTATACCGCCCCAGTGAATGAAGGACTTCTAATGTCTTATACCGACTACGTAAAAATAGTTTGTGTTTGCGGGTTCGGTCCCCACTGGGAGCACAACATTTAACTTAAGAATTTGTGCCAAAATGGCTGCTGACGCTCCGGTGAAGGAAAACACCGTGAGGAAACCCACCTCCAAGGCTGGTGGTCAGTGTATGACTTAAATCCGCTCATATCATTTAAATGAGAGAGGCCTGTACCCAGCAGTGGGGCGAATAAAATGGCTACAAAAGAAGAAAAGAATTGTGTGTTGCCACATATACATTCAACTGCTAACACAAACGCACAAGGACAAAGTAGGACCCGCACAATTCTCAAAACGTGTATTACTCTGGATGCCTTGTTAATTTGGCATACCTGCCTGGTTGTTATGTCAGGATTATCAAGGTCCTTCTGTATTTCATACAAAAAGTATGGTTTGGTTACCTCAAGACGCAGTTTCGCTACAACAAATGAAATAGGTTTAGTGTTTTGGGCTGCTATGGTAAGGAATACTGGTTTTTGTCAAGTTAAAATATTTTTAGTTTAATGATTTTGAGCTGAATTAGCACAGACATGTGAATTAATGTTTTCACAGAAATGTTTTTTTTTTTGTTTCATTTGTTTTTTGTTGTCGACATCTGCAGTCTGTAAGACTAATCTGATTTGTTGAGTGATTCTGCCGTTTAATGAATTTGGTCCAGTGACCAGTTCATTTCAATCCGTGAGTACATTTGCTCGCTTTAACCTTTTCACCCTGCGTGTTGAGTCCAGTAGACTCACGGCTAATGGGTTTGGGTGTGCTGTCAAGCGTGCTGAGTAAGTATTTACGTCGCTAGTTATCAATCTCCTCCAAAAGAGTTTGAATTGCAAGGTATGCGTGTATTTCGCTGTTTTTTGTGTACCACGGGGCATTCAGGATAGTTCGAAGGATCTTGTTCTGAACTGTTTGGAGGGATTGTACGTTTGATTTGCTGGCAGTTCCCCACAACTGGACACCATAGGTCCAGCCTGGTTTTAGCATTGCATTGTAGATCAGCAATTTATTGGATAATGAGGTGGAAGATTGCCTGCCCAATTTCCTGCCAATAGCAATTTTATTTGAGCGGCGATAATTTTATGGTTTCATACATCTGCACAAATGGAGATTTTTTTTCTTGTTAATTATTTTTCCAAAGAAAACGTTTTTTTTTATAACACAAATGCAGTGCCTATGGTCAGAAGCATATTCGAGACAAATAATACAGGTGATTCTGATAAAGTAATATACAAATTAATATTGAATTTCAAATACTTTATCACTGTTCATTGCTTGTAAAGCTCTCAATGTATTTTTCTAACTTCAATAATGTGTTATTGAAAGGAAAACGTAAGCATTAGCAAATTCTAACTAGGATTTCTTGAATATTATTACTTTCGTATCATTTTAATTTTGATTAAAATCATTCAGGTGTCAGAGTTCCTAAAACTTGCCCCTCAATTATTGAAAATAAAACTGCGATTGAGGAGCGCACAAGTCTTATGAAAGTCTTCGGAAATGTTCGGTGTTCTAGCGGAATGGTGTATTTCTTTTGTAAATTATTTTTAACTGTTCGTATTAAGTTTTAAACACGTTTGTGTTTTGTTTATATTGTTTTTCGTTGGCATTTTGTGTGACTCGTAAATAATTACGAGGGAATAGCGAGTGTGAAAAGATATAGTCCAATTCAAATGCTACCGAGAAATTACTCGTAATTATGTGCTGAATTTGTTTTGTACGTAAAACTTCGAAGTTTTGCTAGAAATTGTTATAATTTCTGGTAGTATTTGAATGTGTAGGTAATATACTGCAGTCTTTTGTATTTTTTTTGTGTTATTTTCTTCAATATTGGTAAAACCTCCGCCTAACCGTTAATAGCAATTTCACAACTTTGACGTATTCCAACCAAAGGCCGAAACCGGTATTGAGAATGTATGAAATAACCAAAAAAATACCGGTATTATTTTGGTTTTCCATACATATATTGGTATCGTTTTCGGTTCCCGATTCCAACATATGAATAAATCCAACGTTGCGGTTTTACAAGTATTTAAGAAAAATACATTTTACAGTAGCGTTATAAAATGAAGTACTTCCGATATTGCATTTTAAAGTTGCATTTGTTTAAGACATTTTAAGAGTTCAAAGATGTTATTCCTTACAGGTTAATATTTCGGGTAACTTTGTTTTAAGCGTTCTGTGAATTTATTAGAAAGTTGGTGCACATTGTCATAATGTTACGTTCAGTTGAAGTTAGCTACGCCATAATTGCCATGTACATTTAAGTGGATAGTTGTATGTTGCTTGAACATGATTTATATATGAATAAAATTAATTGTTTAAACTTATTTTGTTTCATTGCACGAGTGTAGTTATTATTAGAAGTTTTCAGCGGTGGGTTGGCTCAGCTCGCTAGTCTCTTGACTGGCGCGCAGTGATCGTAGGTTCAATCCTCTGTATGGACGTACTATTCAAGGTCTGTAGTGTCGTATCCGTCGCTCCATTGAAGGAAAACTGAGGTAACCCTTTCCGCTCCTAACTAGGTGGTAGGGTTTACCCGACCGGGTTGGTACCACCACAATGAATGCAGGATGGTTGAAACGGCTATGTAATTAGTACGTGTTTTCCCTCTAGTTCAGTGTAGCCGGACTGAAGGGAAGTACCCTGCCATGGCACCATACACAGTAAAAATTGAGGTGGCTAAGGCTCACACCACGTTTCACGATACACAAGTGACATAAGAGGTGAGCCAACCATCATGGGATGACAAAAAAAAGTGAACCTGCAGCTTCGCTCACTAATGCAAACCGCACAATGTCCAGCTCTGTCACAATTTTTAGTTTTCATTAAATACACGTGGGTTACCACGTGACCATGTGTGATCGATAAATTACCATTATTACTCGAGCATTGCTCAATTTTGTCATGTCAAGTGATTAGATCTCAACGAAACGTTTACTTTGAACAACTACAAAATTGATGTTGTACGAGTGGTTCCCAAAATATGACCAAATCAATTTTAAGCATCAATTTTAAGCCCGTGGCAACAAATCATTTGCTGCCAAAGCGCGATTTGCGGTCCCCGATTCTTTCTCAAGGTCACTAGGAGAAACTGTGTGCAAAGTTTTGTTGAGATCGGACCACAGTAACCCACTGTACAGACGCCGTCAACGAAAACTCCATCAACAACAACGCTGCACATCATGGGTGAGACTATATACAGGACTTAGGAATTATTACTTTGTAATATTAAGACGTGTCAAAAAGGTCCATAGGTTTTATAATATAATAATAACATCCACCAACAGATGGCGCCAGTAGTACACAGATGGCGCCAGTAGTACAGTTGCATCACACACACTTCAATCCTATTCACTCGCTCTGTACGTCTTGCAGTTATATAGTCCGTTTATTTTAGAAAGACAAAATTAAAAAAAGTGTTAACTAAAGCATATTTATTTGGAAATAACGTGGAATTGTGATGTACAAAATATTTTCATCGGTAGGTACTCTAACGTGAATATACTAATTCGGAGGACCAGTACAGTAAAACAAGAAACAGTAGAAATTAATTATTTCGTAACTATAAATATTTTCACTTCCTGGCAACACCTAAAATTCTCTAGCTCTCTATTCTATGTACATTTAACTGTCGGTTCGCCCATAGGCCGGCCTCAATTAAACACTTTTGAGCTGCACATAGAATAGACGCTTGTACCAGACTACACATAGTCCAACTAATGAAAACAATTGGCAAACTTATCCTGGCAGCACCTTTGTAACTTCCGGTAGCGGTCGCGGTGGGTTCGGTATATGAAATTACAACATGGCTGCAGGTTCGGGGTATGCAAAGTTAAGTGTGTCGGTCTGTAATATGTGTTGCTATATGAACAATAGTAGCAATCTCATTTATTTTCTACTCTTTCATGTCACACTGTACCTACCCCAGTCAGTACCTACCGTACACTTACATTCTATAACAAAATCCGCCCCAATCCTTCGCCACTTGCATCATTATTAACGCTAGCTTTACAATAAATATCTCACAGTTCAGTCCCATGTATTCATACACAAATTAATTCACAATACGACTAAATTGACAAGAGAGTGCGTTTCCGAAAATTATAAACGTTTTATCCGCCACTACATACCTCGACGTGAAGACTACGTTATAAAATTAGAAACTGGTCGGTAAATTTCGAAGATTTCAAGCGATGCACTAACCAAAGGCCTTGCAGTTTCACTGTCCGCTGTTGGTCGGTTGTACGTTTCCGTTTTTGTTTTTATTCTATTTGTGGAAGATCCAATGAAAGCAGGCAATACCTTTCAATCTGAAACAAGGATGAAACACTTTATTGTATTGCATTATTGCATTGTGTAAATTATTAGCACTTTGACAGCCGCTCGAGAGCCTGTGTCAGGGCGCTCACTTTCACACCATGCGCTGCTCCAGACAACGTCTCGGGGTCGTAATTCCATGAATTTATTCTAAAAACCCGAACCACCATTGTTATCAGAATTTATTGAATTGTGTAGTTACATTCTTTACACACACAAGCGATTCAACTATGTAAGGTGGGAGGGGCAAGAGACTGGAGTACAACGGGTGCGTCGGGCCAGCAGCGCCTGCGACGCGCAGTTCGCAATGAAATAAATGTTTTGGAGAAAGGAAACGTCATTTTAATGTCCATTCCCACTCAAATTCTGTCATGTGTTTTTAGATTGTGTTTTGTTTTTGTGAAATTGTGGTAGTTTTAGGCTAAAGTGAAAATTCTCGGCTTCTGACCCGCAATCCAAAACGGAATCAGGCACTTCTCAAATTGGTGAATGACTTGCGAATTGACAGAGGAGATGAAAATTAAACCTGCGAAGTGCTGTATTCTCAAGGACTCCAACGGTAGCGCCATTCAAGCCTTACCCAAAACATTGCTATCACAGGAACTAGAATCAAGGCTCGACTTCTACAAATCATTCCAGGGTGGTGCTCGCACCAATAGATCTGTGCGTCACTGTGCAACATCACACGAGTGAGTGAAGAGGTTTCAACCAATCGTAAGTGTTTATGCACTCCACATGGCCAGTCTGATTGGTTGAAATAGTGGCATAGTCTATTCACACAGTCATGTGATGTTAAACCGGTAGAAGCACTGGACTCAGTAAAGAGACGGCAAAGTCTAATTAAGAAGTACTAAAAGGTTTTGCTCAGGAGGACATGGAGCAAGGTTTCAAACTGCTCGCCTTGAACTTAGAAATGCAGAATGAGTGGATAACTATGAGTGACTTCTGCATCCCTGCAGCGCTGAAGTGGAAATCCATGATATACAACTGGACCCCTGAGCTGCTTAAATTCATGCAAACTTTCACACATGCAAACTCAAATTTACAAATTATTTCAGTTCTACTTAAATGTATTCCAACTTAGTCTCCCTGACCCGAGTAACCTGGTTCAATGGGAAAAATCTACTAATAGTGTATGCCCATGGTGTAATGATTTGATAGGCATTGCCAAGCATTTGCTATGTGGATGCAAAATACTACTTGAGAGAGGCCAATACTCCTACCGTCATGATGAAGTCCTCCAAATTATTATAGAGGCCATTAGCCTATCCATTGCACGGACTAGGAAGGGGCAAAACAGTAGTGGCTTCCAGAGCATTAAATTTGTGAAGCCGGGAGCAACTAAGCTGCCCAAGGATAGGACAAAACCTTCGTCAGTTTTGGGAGCAGCAAAGGACTGACAATTGTTGATGGATACACACGACAAACATTACCAAATGCCTTCAGAAACCTGTGTCACAGCATACAGACCGGACATACCCATATTCTCAAAGGCGACTAAGCATGTGGTCTTGTTGAACTTTTCCGTGGGAAACTAACATTCCGAAGGAACACAATTTTAACACTTTAAACAGCCAAGCGTTTTATAACGCGCCTTCTCTGGTTCGCCGGCGATTTTTGGCGATATTGTAAGATTTATAAAAAAA
>WYDE02198616.1:0-10389 GCA_009867175.2 Adela reaumurella | reverse complement strand
ATTACACAGTTTGTTGCAGCTCTCAAAACTGTTATTATAGGCGGTGTTGTGGGCCATAACCGAGGCAGCAATTGTGAGGAAGACGACGGACAACTCGTGAACAATTTAAAAACTTTCATTTCCGATTTTACCAAACCAAAAACTAGTGGCACTGCTGGCGATGATGTAATATCGAGTGTTTATGATGAAGTCAACTTACCGTGCACTGAGCAATCTGACTTTGAAATGGACGGCGACATGCAAGCGACTGCATACGTTGCGGGCTTCATCCTTAAAAGGATGAAACTTTCATGTGATTATTGCAAATCACTCTTGTACTCTGATCACGCCACGCCTGTACACATGTTTATAGAGTTGAAAGAATTCAGTGAATCTGGCGGCAGTCTGGTCTATGCCAGCGAGAACTTGATAACCTGTATAAATAAGTGTGCCACTATCATAAATTTATATTTAAAATCTGATGCTCACAATAACAACCTTAGGAAGAAAACAAATCACATTGTACAGGCCAACACTGATTTTTCTTGGTGTAATGTTTGCCCACAGCACAAAAAAAACATTATTGGAGAAATAATTAATTCTACCTTTTTTATTTGTATTAAGAGATTTTGCATTCTAAAAAATCAAGCATTTGCGAGTGAGGCTTCCGCCATAAGTATAAAAAGAAAAATGAATATTTTAAAGCATATATAGTAAAAATAAAGTATTTTATAAATGGGAGGATTGTGTGCTGGCAAGCCGAAGAATTCCACAACGTATTACTATCCAGAATCAGAAAGAAGGTTTCATGTCTAGGAAAGCCAACGGATGGCGGGACAAAATTCATATTTCGCACCACCTGAACGAAATTCGAGAAGTATATTTCCAACTTAACATAATACATTTTTATGTTAAACGTTTCAATTGTTGGCGTTTTTCAAATTTTTTACAATGTGAAGTAACTGTGTGAATAAGATCTTATTACATTTTGTTATACCTCTCCGAAAATTGCTGTCAACTTCTTTAAAATATACCTATAAAATAAAATAAAACTCTATCCTACCGCTGACATGACTACGTAGATTCCAAATAAACATTTTCGTTACATATTATTTGAAATAAATATTATGATCTACTTTTGTATGCTGTAAGAAATACTTAATAAAATAATGATCAACCTCATTTGTATTTTATTTGTTCAAATAAACTAACTATGACTCTATGAGTGATTTTGTATCCCAAACTGAGCAATGTTTTTCCACGCCTTTGACCTAAAAAACATAGATAAATCAATATATTATATGCAATATAGATAAAACAATCCCTATTTCAAATGTGGAAAAAAGTTAAATCAGTTTGGGATACAAAATCACCATAAAATTTAGCCTGAATGAAATATAGTAAAATTCAAAATTCCCGCCGCCGTATAGGTTTAGTTCATACAGTCGCCGTTTGCTCACGAATAGCGCCACGTGCGCATCGCCATAGAGGCAATAAAATTTAGTATGAGCTTATGCTTCTTCCTAGAAGAGGTATTATATTCTTTGCCGACGACCGTAGGAATGCAATGTACGTACGTGTGTGTGTGTGTGCCGGTGCCTACAGAGCCAATCTATGTACAGAGCACGCACCACGAGACCACGACGCACGCCCAGTGGCGGATACAGGGATGGTCATGCATGGGGGTCATGCATGACCGCCGCCCCGCCTCCTTCCTTGTCTCGACGCCATACGTGCACACATATTATGACGCTTTTTATTAATATTTTAATTGCCGAGTGAGTCTATAAAGAAAAAATACCTACCTCTTCAATATCTTTCTAATTAATAGCATTCACTATATTTTGGTATATTTAAGATGGTATGTTTTTACTGACTTCAAGATTGGTATTTCATGAATAGGTATACATACTCAAGTAAGGTATGGCATGGGGACAATAAAACTGTAAAAATATTTTTCATACCGAACAAGGTACGAATGTTTACCTGCGAGAATTTTATTATTTATCGGTTTATTAATTTTTTTTTTATGGAAACTGACCGGATGGCTACATCACCTATTGTACTTACCAGTTTTTTTTGGTACCAGTAATGTCAGCGTAATACACCTTGGTGAATTAGGCAGGTGCCTTGTCAGCGTTTCCCTCAAATCGAGACAGCTACACTGAACTGGACGGAAAACACGAACTATTATTTATAGCTGTTAAAGAGTACAAAATTACAATGCACACCAAGATAACATTGGATTCGTCAATAGTAAATACATATACTATATACCATAACTGAGGCAGTGAGAGCAAAAGCGGTCTAACCATTAAAATCAATGTTTTGAGATATAGAGGATTTCAAATGTTGAAACTTTTTAGATTTTTTTTTGTTTAGTATGAATTTAGTTTTCTCAATACTTTTTATGTGCAACTATTACAATGTATAGATATGTATGCATTGCTTATTTTTAAGTTTGAAAATTATCACATTTCAATTTTAAAGGGTTTTATGTGGGTTAGACCACCTTTGCATTTATCACTTTTATCTAAATGTTTAAAAGGTGTGGGTTAGACCATAAATAAAACACGCAAAGTTATCAAAGACAATGTAATAAAACGCATCAGCCATCAATCAGTAATCAATCAGTCACAAATAAATCACATCATTAATCAGTCATTCTCATCATCATAATATTCATCTTCCTCAATAATGTCCCTAGTCTAGGGTTTCTGCTCGAGAAGACTCCAGAAATTCGCCTTGGTTCGAGACGAGAAAATAATACCGTGCCTCGAAGTAGGTTTTTTCACGTAAAATCGTCCGCGCGCTTCTCGCTGTACTCTCACACACACTCTCGTTCTTTACTATGTGATGTGATTCGCTGAGTCAAGGTCAATCAGTCGTATCCATCCAGTCCAGCTGCCGTCAGTCTCCCACTCAGATTGGACGGCGAACGCGAATTCGGCGAAGCTTGTCGTGTCAGTCAACTTTCGCGATCGGTCTGGCTGGATAACGACGGACAGAAATCAGAAGAGTGTTATTAGTAGAGTAATAGCTTGATCATTAAGTTTTTTATTTCTGTATGATTAAGATAAATAAAACGCAGATTTTTAGTCGCTTAGTTCTCTGTTCCTAATTCTTATTAGTATTGAAAAGATTGAGATTTGATTATTTATTACATTGTGTGTGTTAGAAGATTTTTATGTTCCCCCACAACAATTTGTTTTTCGGGGTTTTTGCCCCATCTTAGTAATGGCAATATAAAAAAACGTCTAATTTTCACAGGTTGTGTATATATACTATAGCCGCTATGACAACAAATAAGAATAATTCTATTTCCCCTGAAATACAATTAAAACCATGGTTTTCCAAAATTAAAACTCTATCTAAATTCACTACTTCCATTATATGCCGCCTTAGAATTGGCCATAGTTGCTTACCGGTTCACCTAGCAAAACTAAGAATACTTAATTCTGCTATTTGTGAGTGCGGAATAGATATTGGTGATGCAAACCACATATTTCTTCTATGTCCAAAATATAACAATATTATCCTGTATAAGGAATTAATAAAATTGAAGATCTATCTCCCTGTTAACATAACATTTCTTTTAACACTGCCACACATCAACGTGATCCATGCTCTCGCTAACTTTGTCAAACTCAACAATTTGAAAATTTAATTTAAATTTATTTTTCTTTCATTGTACCTGTAATGTATATACATTTGTTTTTTTTTACTGTAATTGTAGTATGGTATAATAAGTAAGTAATGTTGTTGTATATACTTAATTTTTTCTCTTGTAGGCAGTGCTCGAAATGGACCGGAACGCCATTCCGGTTCGTGAAATCACCGTTTCGTTTCGTAAAAGTTGATGATGAGGAATCATATCATTCCAAAATAAAAGACTTGAATTAGGTACCTATACTTATTTCGATTTTATTTATTAAAAAAACCCCGTTCCGGTTCGTGAATAAGTCCAATTCGACCACTGCTTTAAAGCAGCTAAACTTGTATGAAGGTTACATTTATACATATATTTGTTTGTAATTGGTTCTCCGGAAATGGGCTCTAACGATTTTGACGAAATTCACAGAGTAGGTGCTGTTTGGGACTAAAAATCGGTTGGACAGGTTTTTATTTTTTGGGAGATTGAATTTTTTTTTTTTAATTCAAAATGATTTAATTTTAACCGCCACAAAACTGCACAATATAAGTCAACTGGTGGCGCCATCTAATTGCCCGAACGAAGCTCGGTATCCTAACTCGGTACAGAGTATTTTATTATACTTGCAAGGCAAAATGGAAAAAAAAACATTAATCACATAAGAACGATGGCCTTGTCCAATCTTAAGTCGTAGAATATGAAAAATAAATAAATAGCCACCTTTTCCAAGTATGTGATGCCCGCGTCCGGACAGACGTCTTTCGCCATATTCACCGCATACTCCTGGTCCGTGTTCTCACACGCCACCTCCCGCACCTTGGCGAGGAAGTCGGCCACGCTCTGAGCGGTGAGGTCGGGGATCAGCTTCACGCTGAACTGGTAGCCCACCTGCCGATACTCTAAGGCATCCTGTTCCACTCTCAGACACCTGCACATGAAGGTTGTTTGAAGTGAAAAATTTAATCTGGGAATTAAGATTGAATAGTGTCAAGAACCATTAGTAATTGCATATTTTATCTGAAAACTATTACGCACCTACGGTGAACTGACCTATGGGGGTAGATCAATAGAAATCCTTTTCGAATTTCATACAATTTTTCGTAATAAAGCTTCTCCCCGACTACTTCCTGCTCAACTGCCCTCGTAATTTTCTGAACCCCCTACGATATTGGAACTCGCGGTTTTCAGAGTATAAGCAACCAACCAATTCTCTGTATTTATTCGCCTGTGAATATTCCTATTGTCACGTTAACGGCTGACATCACTGGTACCAGAAAACTGGTGCATTAGCTGATAGTTTTCGGTGTCAGTTTCCAAAAAAAAAAAGGTGCCCCAAATTGGCAGACACGATATTCGCAGCCCTCGTAAACGTTTAAATGCCCGTGGGTGCCCTCGGGCTACTCCTCTGCGTAAGCCTGGCGAGCGCCACATGTCGCACTTTCCACAAAAAAGGTGTGGGTCTAAAATATCATTTTAATGCTGGGCACGGCCCTCTCTCAGACATGACAGATGTTTATTTATACATTTAAACTGAGATGTTGGCGGTATATTAGATGTATGATAGATAATACCTGTAGTGTGAAGCAACGCGACCCCTAGGCCAGTGCTGGCTCGTGATGAGTGCTATGAATGGCGCGTCGTGTCTCTCTAGTGCCACCTGCAGCGAGTGCTGAGTCTTCAGGTCCAGCTCCGACGGCTGAGCCACGAAGCGAGGGTGTGAGTGATGCCAGCCGACGACAGCGTGACCCGCCGAGTTGAGGGCGTCTGCGGCGCGAGCTTGCGACACTGCAGTCATCAATTAATATTAATGACTCAACTGTAAATTATTCACTGATTTGACTGTAGATAAATTCATTAGAAAAATGTGGATTTAAAGAAGACAGCGACAAGGATAGGGAAAGGTATGCTTAGTTGGTTTGGACACATGCAGAGAATGACCAAACAAATATATGAAGCGAATGTGGAAGGAAGGGTCGAACGGGGCCGCCCTAGGCGAACATACCACCTCCAAATAGGTAACCTTTTACGGAAAGTTCGCAACAACCGTAACCAATGAGTATGTATGAAGTGATGTATGGGTGAATGTAATATGTAGGGTATTGTAAATTTGACAAATTATGGCAGACAAAGTTAATAAACAATAACTTTTATACTTCAAAACAAAAATGATATTTTCTTAAACCCACATACACACGACATTCATCATCATCATCAGCGTTTGACCATCCACTGCTGGACATATGCCTCTCCAATTTCTTTCCAACCTCCACTCCAACTCCTTTCCAACACTCAGTAACACGAATTCATCGTTTGCACGTGACGTACGGTATGTCGTCGTCCCACCTGGCGGGTGGTCTTCCCACACTTCGTTTTCCTGTCCAGGGACGCCAGTGTAGGACGCTTGAACTCCAACGGCTGTCATCCCTGCGGCTAACGTGTCCAGCGCACTGCCATTAGAGCTTTGTACAATATTTACTACTTTGGATTCATCGACGCATTTCTTCGTTTCGCACCTTGCTATTCTCAGCATGGCTCGCTCCATGGCTCGCTTGAGCGACACGGAGCATTTTGAATATGCCGGCCGAGTCCAGAGTGTCTATCACGAGTTAAAATACGATTTTTATGGGAATGGAGCAGTGCCCGCTATCGGACGTGTTGTGGACTACTGCTTCACATGCAAAATCTCCGTGAAAAACGCACGGTGTAGGTCGTATTTTAACTTGTGATAGACAAACAGGTTTCACATCTGTACGTCATGACCGGGAGTGCACTGGCCGTATATCCTGGTCTTGAGATTTTGCGGCAGTGCAGACTTTAGGACGATTTTCAGTTTTCCGAAGGCAGCCCAACCCAGTTGAATGCATCTTTCTAAACTTACTCCTCCACTTGTTGGATTGTTTCGCCATCGATGATTATTTGTCCCCCACGTGGCACTATCTCCACATGACCCAATCCCATACGACATTATATTACATTAAAATAACTCCCAAACAATAGTTAAATTCGGTTATATTATTTAAACGTAAGAAGAAATTCACTTTACCTAAAAAACGAGAAAAGATCTTTGCTTGATGAGCTGCAAGCACCTATGGTATAAGCTACCTAACACTTAACTGCCTACTCACCTAAATGACCTTGCCTTTTAAAAATTTGATCAACGGGAACGCACTTCCAAGTTTTGGAAGTGGGCCACCGTGGAAGTGTATGACTAAATCCTCTCATATCATGTACATGAGAGTATGTATCCAGCAGTGGGGAAAATAAAATGGCTGAAAAAGGAGAGAAAATTCAGTGAGAAAGTGTTGGAACATAGGTGTGAATGTGTAGATAAATACCAGGGCACATGTCGCAGTGTGTGTGTGAGGCGGCGGCAGCGCAGGGTGAATACGCGCGTACATGCAACACCCCCGCCCGTAGCTCGCCCCCCAGCAGACCCATCACCTCCGCGCGGCTCGTGTGCGCGTGCGCGTCCATCAGCACTAGTGCTGACACCAGCAAACGTACAGAGTACGGCGTCTGAAATTATTAACACATTATATAGTGCACATGCTCACTAAAACTTCTACAACAGTTTCTTCCAAAAAAATAAATTTTATGTAAACCTACATGGATGGCAACATCACCTTATGCACCAGTTCCTGGTGCCAGTGATGTCAGCCTAATACACCTTGGTGAATTAGGTAGGCGCTATGTCAGCGCTTCCCTCAAACCGAGCCGGCTACACTGAACTGGATGGAAAATACGGACTATATTTCATAGCCGCTTCGACCGACCCTAATTTACTGCGGTGATACCAACCTGGGAGGGTTCAACCCTACCACTTGTAAGGAGAGGGAAGGGACCTACAGTTTTCTAAATCTAGTTTGAAATTCTTGGTTTCATCATTATCTTGAATATTCAGGTTTTATTTGTTTAATAATTTTTTTGTTTTATTTTCATTCTGAAACAATTTCTTTTTTTTAATTATGACTTATTGGTTAGGTTACGTATTGGTTAACTGATCTATTTTTGAATTGGTTGGTACTAAGTGCACTTATTACTTCCTCTGGAAGTTGGTTGAAGAAAGAAGTTGGTTAAAGAAAGAAATCTACAACTCTATTTGTTATGAAATGTTTGCGAATATTTATGTTAAATGATGTTCGACTCGTTCGACTGTTTCATGTCGTAGCTTCAAAGACGACATTTTGGACGAAAATTTGCGCCAGCTCGGGACAATTGTATTAACCGGTATTATCCTATGCAAACCGACACGGGTGGCTAAAACGCGCAGGGTGTAAGCCTACACCACCTGTCCTAGTGATCCTGATGAATTACGGTGCCATGTCAGCATTTTCCCTGAGATGTGTCTTGGCTACACTGAACTGAATGGGAAAAACAATTTTTACAATCATAATTAGACATGCTGTATTCAGTGTGATGATGCTGCTGGGGACCATCTAGTCCTGGAGGGAACAGTTTGCTTCCTGTGGTTTCCTTGACCAGAGATATGCGTACGAAACTACAAGGAAGGTGTTGAACCCAGTACTCAATGGTTTCACCGAACATATCCAAACATAATTACACCAAACAGACTAGCAGACTACTTGCCGAGCAGACTAGCATGCCAGACCCGATCGTATGCCTTTGAGATGTCTAGTGACACGGCAAGAGTTTCGCGGTGGTTTTCGATTACTGCGCCCCATCTGTGGGTCAGGTACATCAAGAGATCACCTGTTGAGCGTTTGCTACGAAAGCCAATTGATCGTCGCTCAAGGGTTTGTTATTCTCCAGATTTACTAGGATCTGGGTGTTTACAATGCGCTCCAAGACTTTACAGAGTGTCGAAGTAATTGAGCCTGTAGTTTGATGGGTCCATAAGGCTACCCTTTTTGTGTATTGGTTCCACGTTGGCTTGTTTCCAAGTAAACGGTACTATGCCTGCGGAGTAAGAAAGTACGGAACAAGCGTGTGAGCACGAGAGACAATTCCGAAGCACTAGCTTTGTATACACTTCCCTACCCCGCGGGCGCGCGAGGTAAAGGAAGACCGACCGACCGAGACCAACCACCACCACTCCGTCTGCAAAATACAAGACGAGGTGTTGCAAACTTATCTACACGGTGGAACCGTATTTCGGGCATACGATTATTTGTTCCAGGTTGGTTGGTTCCGTCAACCCGCACGGTTGACGGCCACCGTCGTCTAGATGTGAGTTTGCGGCAAATAGACAGGCAAACCCGTTTGACTGGTCCAAGGCAGTGTGGTCTAGAGATCCATCGAGCATATTGAGGGGTGGTATGGACGAATGGCTGAAATTATTTTCGCCCGCTTTGGCGAGGGACCGAATGGCTCTGGTTCCAGAGGGGAGCGATGTGAACTTCTCGCCAAAGTGGCCTACATGTTTGAAGCGAGCTCTTCGCAACACCTGCTTGCAGGTTTTGGCAGCACTGTTGAATGATTACTTAAGCCCGCGAAGACCACCTGAAAGTGCCGAGCGCGCATTATCCCAAGCTCTGTGCCAACAGAACCAGAGCCTGCTGGAGCCGCCGATGGGTACAACAAAGTATGGAATAAAAATTTCCATAACCTGCTGAACTGCATCATTCATGAGAATGTGAATCTCTCAAACTTTGGGCAAGGTCACTTTTAAATTACTTAATTGTAATGAAGGGACTCGGTAAGTTCGCAGCCTGTTGCCCGCTCGAAGAGGCAATTTCATGGTGTAAAATCTTACCGGTTTCTCGGCTCCGAAGAGTTTGCAGTGGAAGAGCTGTATGGGCTGCCTGCGCTGTATGCGCTCCCGCGCCGGCCGCGGCTCAGGCACCACTTCTATCAGGTCACCGGACTCCGTGTGCATTATTGTGCAGCCACCGTCGCCGCCCTGCACATTGTATTCATTATAATAAAGTTTACTGAATAGGTTATTCTACTAACATTTAAAACGTGTTTCTAAATATTAATCATGTGATTATTATACATTTCACAATCAAGCATATTAAAGAAAACGAGTACATTTATACATTGTATGATTACATAATAGGTTGGGAAAAAAGTTTTTTTGCATATATATAGTATGTATAAACTTGTAATAAAATTTCTTTGGCTGATCTGGCTGGTTTTGATGTTAAAAAGGTTAAATTTTCAAAAAATTAACAGATTAGTAAAATATTATTTCCCGCTATTTTTCATTTGTTTATCTTTCTGTCAAAATGAGTGAATCTAATGAAGAAATTCGATACATTTTAAAATCAAGACAACAGACTTCACATTGGCTAAATACCCCTCGGCGAGGGGCAGGACAGCAATAGGGACGGAACTGTCCCAATAAAAACAAAATTAAAAATTTTGATAAAAAACCCCGACGGAAAAAACAGAGGACTCCTTTGCAAGGACTTTTTAAAAAGTTTCAAATAATTCTACAGAACACAATGTGACATATAAACATATAACCCTTCTTTTAGTTCGTAGTCAGGCAATTTAATTGAATCAATTATATATAAAGATCTACCTAGCTAAGTACATATGTTAAAAAAACCAAAACATAAACAATTTAAAAAAAATCCTATGACACCAATGTAATGTTTCTTCCTTCGTAGGGGTTACCCACAAAGTAAACCAAGAAGTTAAATACTCTTACTTATTATACATACTTACATTAAATTATAGATATCTACTTGGAAATTTGTGGGTAACCCCGACGATGGGAGAAACATTACATCGGTTTCATAGGATTTTTTAAAAATTGTTTATCTTTCGGTTTTTTTAACATATGTACCTAG